>CAXHTJ010000006.1:16053668-16200712 GCA_964019445.1 Populus tremula
CATCACAACAGTACACATTAATTCCAGCAGCAACATCTCAACAGAACACATTTAATTTCAGCACCAACATCACAGCAGAAACACATTCATTCCAGCAGAACACACACACATGCATGCTGGCTTACCCCATAGTTAAAGCCAGCTTCTACCATAATTGTTAGATGTTCTGAAATTGACTTTATTTCACTTCTGTTTGCTAGATCTCCTAGTTAATTTCAGTTTCCCCCATAGTTGGCTTAGTCTTTAATTTTTCTTAGGGCTTTTCTTCTTCATTTTCGTTTTTGATCTTAAGGGGGAGAGGAAAGGGAGTTCCATGACCCATACCTTCTGATTTTAACCAAGTTTGAGGAAGGTTTGACACTATTCTTTTCTCTTCAGCTGCTGGTTCTCCTCCTTCTTCTTCCTCTCACGTTTTCCAGCTCTCTTTTTCCTCTCCTCTATGCAGCTGCCCACTCCTCTCTCAAGTTCTCATCTCTCCCTCACAAGCTCACAAGACACTCTACTAGTTTGATTCACGTTTTTGATGTGAAAGGGGAAGGGAAGAATGACATGCAGCTGCTGGTTTGGGAAGAAGATGGGTCCTTCTCTCTCCCCTCTTTGTATTTATACTACCCATCAAATGAATTGGGTTGTTTGGGGGTGGGTTTAGGTGTGTCCTTATCCTTGTTTGGTTTATCTAAAACCAGTTTTACCCCTCCCTCCCAGCTGTGCGTCACTGTTGATTGAGAATTCGGCAGCCGAAAACTGCGTCGCTGCCGATTTCTGCATCGGCAGCGAAAACTGCGTCGCTGCCGATTTCTGCATCGGCAGCGAAATCTGCGTCGCTGCCGATTGCTGCATCGGCAGCGAAAACTGCGTCGCTGCCGATTTCTGCATCGGCAGCGAAAACTGCGTTCATCACCATCTTTCTCTCTCTCTTTCTCTTTAAATATATATATATAGACATATATATATATTTTCGTTTGGGTGTTTACATTCTCCCCTCCTAAATATGAATTTCGTCCTCGAAATTTAAAAAGTTTCACACTCCATACCTGGTAGTTCAAATAAATTGGGGTACTTTTTCCTCATCTCAGCCTCCCTCTCCCAAGTTTCCTCTTCTACTTGAGCATTTCGCCATAAGATTCTGACATGGGGATCTTTTTGCTCCGTAACTCCTTCACTTCTTGATCTAGTATCCTTATGGGTCTCAATTCCAGTGTTAAGTCTTCCTTGACTTCTACTGGCACCTGGGGTAGAACTCGGGCGGGGTCTACGTCAGCCTTCCTTAACAAGGAGACATGGAACACATCATGGACCCTGGCTAACTGTGGGGGCAAATCCACCTTGTAGGCTACTGGTCCAACTCGTTGTAAGATTTTGAAGGGTCCGATGAAACGGGGAGTTAACTTCCCTTTCAACCCAAACCGTAACATGTTCTTCCATGGGGCTACCTTCAGGAACACCTGGTCCCCCATACTGAACTCGAGAGGTCTTCTCCTCACATCGGCATACTTCTTCTGTCTATCCTGCGCGGCTTTGATGCGATCCCTGATAGTTCTCACTTTCTCCGTGGTAACTTGGACCAACTCTGCGCCATATAACTTCCGGTCCCCAATTTCCTCCCAACACAAAGGAGTTCTGCACCTCCTACCATACAAGGCTTCATACGGGGCCATCCCTATTGTGGCTTGATGACTATTGTTATACGTGAACTCCACCAATGCCATGTGTTCCTCCCAGTTTCCTCCAAATTCTAGCACACAGGCCCGTAATAGGTCTTCCAAGACTTGGATGACTCTTTCCGATTGGCCATCCGTTTGAGGGTGAAACGCAGTGCTCATGTCCAACCTTGTCCCCAAGGCATGTTGTATGCTCGGCCAAAGTCGAGAGGTGAACCTGGGATCTCGATCCGATACAATGGACACCGGAATCCCATGAAGTCGTACCACCTCATTTATGTAGATCTTGGCAAGCTTGTCCACCGAGTCGGTCATCTTTACGGGCAAGAATAGTGCGGATTTCGTCAACCGATCTACAATGACCCATATCGCATCATTTCCTTTTCTCCCTTTGGGAAATCCTGACACGAAATCCATGGTGATCATCTCCCACTTCCATTCTGGAATTTGTAATGGTTGTAATGGTCCCGCAGGCCTTTGGTGTTCAACCTTGACTTGTTGACATATCCCACACTTTGACACATACTCAGCTATTTCCCTTTTCATATTTGGCCACCAATAGAGGTGTTTCAGGTCTCGATACATCTTAGTGCTGCCAGGATGTATGGAGAATTTGGACTCATGTGCTTCTTGTAGAACCATTCGTTTGACTGTTTCGTCATCAGGCACGTACAACCGTTGTCCCATCATCAAGGATCCATCATCCGCTACTCGGAATTTCATTTCTACCCCGGCCTCCACATTCTTCCTAATCTTGGACCCCACCTTGTCATGGAATTGGGCATGTAGTATATGTTCTCGATACGTTGGTCGCACCAATAATTGGGCTACTAACCCACCTCTTGCATCAATTCCCAAATCTGCACCCAACTCTTTTAATTCTGCCAATTGCCGCTCCTTTCCCACTGTTAAGCTTCCCAAGGAGGCTTTACCTTTGCGACTGAGGGCATCTGCCACCACGTTTGCTTTCCCCGGGTGGTATTCTATGGTGCAATCATAATCCTTAATGAGCTCTATCCACCTTCTTTGCCGCATGTTCAACTCCTTTTGCGACATCAGATACTTCAGGCTCTTATGATCAGTAAAAATTTGGGTTCGAGACCCATACAAATAGTGTCTCCATATCCTCAAGGCAAATACTACAGCTGCCAACTCCAGGTCGTGCACCGGGTAGTTCACCTCATGAGTCTTTAATTGCCTTGATGCATAGGCGATCACCTTCCCATGTTGCATCAAAACACACCCCAATCCCTTCCCCGAGGCATCACTATATACCACAAAACCCTCGGTCCCTGAGGGAAGAGTTAAGACTGGAGCAGTGGTGAGCCTCCTCTTCAATTCTTGGAAGCTTGCCTCACATTCTTCTGACCACACCCATTTCTTATCCTTCCTAGTTAGCTGGGTCAAAGGGGTTGCAATCAGGGAAAAACCTTCGATAAATCTCCGATAGTATCCTGCAAGTCCCAGGAAACTACGTATTTCAGTGACCGAAGTCGGTCTTTCCCATTTCACGACTGCTTCGACTTTTTGAGGGTCGACAAAAACACCTTCGGCTGATATGACATGTCCCAAAAACATCACTCTTTTCAGCCAAAATTCACATTTACTCAGTTTTGCATAAGCTGGTGATCTCTCAAGGTTTGTAAGGTTTGTCTCAAGTGTTCTTCGTGCTCCTTGAAAGAATTCGAGTACACCAGTATATCATCAATGAATACCACCACAAACTTATCCAGGTATGGTTGGAAAACCCGATTCATCAAATCCATGAAGAGAGCTGGGGCGTTCGTCAACCCGAACGGTAACACCAAAAATTCATAGTGTCCGTAACGAGTTCTAAATGCGGTCTTTGCTACATCCGCTTCTTTAATCTTCATCTGATAGTACCCTGATCTCAGATCTATCTTCGAGAATGCCCTCGCTCCCTTTAATTGGTCGAACAAATCATCTATCCGAGGTAACGGATACTTGTTTTTCATTGTTACTTTGTTCAACTGTCGATAGTCAATACAAAGCCTATGGGTTCCATCTTTCTTTCTTACAAATAGGACCGGTGCTCCCCAAGGAGAATTACTGGGCCGTATGAACCCTTTGTCTAATAATTCCTGTAATTGAGTCTTTAACTCGTTCAGTTCTGCTGGAGCCATCCGATACGGTTGTTGGGCTATAGGTGGAACTCCAGGAAAAGTGTCTATAGACACCTCTACCTCTCGCTCCGGGGGTAGTCCTGGTAGTTCTTCTGGAAACACATCTGGGAAATCCTTCACCACAGGAATATCCTTCAATCGTGGACCTTCATCATTAGAGTTTAAGATGTATGCGAGGTAACCCATACATCCCTTTCTTAAAAGTTTTTGGGCTGTTACCACCGATATTAAAGCATTCAGTTTGGGAAGTCTCTCTCCTTCAAAAGTTATTTTCTCGCCCTTAGGTGTTTGGAAAGTGACAGTTTTCGCATAACAATCTATTAGTGCTTTGTATTTACTCAACCAATCCATGCCTAGTATTATGTCAAAATCATGCAGCTCTAAGGGAATCAAATCTACTTCTGTTTCATACCCGGATAAACTAACCCCCACATCCACATATACAATATTTGTTTCAACCATGTTTCCCATTGGAGTTCCAATTACAAACCCCTTCTCTACCATTTTTACTTCCTTTCTCAATTTAGTGACAATTCTCTTAGCAATGAATGAGTGGGTGGCACCCGGATCAAACAACACATGCACATTAAAACCATTCAATAGAAGTGTACCTGCCACCACATCTGATGCAGCCCTGGCCTCCTCCTGTGTCAGGTGGAAGACCCTCCCCGAGGTCCGATCATTTTGTGCCCTCGTCTTCCCTCGACTGGAGTTTGCCCCTGATTGAGAAGATCTCACTGGCCTATTAACGGTGACTGACTGCTGGTGGCTCTGACTCGGCTGTCTGTAGCTCTGTACTTGTCCAGTGTTCCTCTTGGGGCAGTCCCTCTTGTAATGACCTCTTCCACCACAGTAATGACACCCCTGATTAAGATACTGACAATTCCTCCACCTATGGCCCTCTCCTCTGCACACAAAACATCGCCCGGGGGAAACTGAGCAATCCCCAGGGTGTTTTTGTCCACACTTTACAC
The DNA here is from genome assembly GCA_964019445.1 of Populus tremula. Classification (NCBI taxonomy): domain Eukaryota; kingdom Viridiplantae; phylum Streptophyta; class Magnoliopsida; order Malpighiales; family Salicaceae; genus Populus; species Populus tremula. The sequence continues at coordinate 16,058,448 of CAXHTJ010000006.1, forward strand.
AAAAAGGATAGTCAACACCCTTGCGGTCACCGATCCCAGTAGAAGAGTTTGCCCTCGAGTGCGACTGTCCAACCATTACTCTCCCACTTGATTGCTGGTGAGGCGGTAATATCAAACTCCCCTTTTTTCCGTGCTGCTCAAACACTCCACTTTTTCCTTTCTTCGGGTGCGGTGGTCTGCCGCTGAAATAGTCCCCATCTCTCTTTTTGCTTATACTCTGATACCCCCCTTGGCTTTCTCCAATACATGCCTCCAGAGCTTGTGCAGCCTCAATCAACTCCCTCACCGATTTAAATCGCAAGGCGATCAATCCTTGTCTCAAATCCTGTCGTAACCCATCTCTCAACTTTTCAATCATATGTTCCTCTGTCGGCACATAATGTGGGGCGAACAATGAAAGGTCATGAAATCTCCTTTCGTACTCCAATACTGACATATCACCCTGTCTCAATGCCAAGAACTCTTGTTCTTTCACCTTGCGATGATACTTGGAATAAAACTGATTCTCAAACTCTGTCTTGAAATCACTCCAAGTTAGTGTCTCAGTCGCACGCCTCAGCTGAACTGTTTCCCACCATGTCATGGCCCTATCAGACAGTAACTGGGATGCACAATTTACCCTCAAACCCTCGGGTATGCTTATTTGAATCATTGTCTTTTCTACCTTCCTGATCCATCTTCCAGCTATCTCTGCATCTTGTTCCCCCATGTACGGTTCACAGCCCATTTCCCTCATACTCTTGACTAGTCGCACCAGTGGTACCACATTATCCATGGTCATGCTAGTCGTAGGGGCTGCTGGTGGAATCTGCGTGGTGGGAGTTGTTTGTGCCGCTGAACTAGCCATGCCCTCCATCACTGCTTTAACTATTTGTACAAGGAATCCCGCATCTACATATTGTGGGGGCACACCAGTTGGAACAGCAGATGGTTGTGCTTCAGTTCTTTCTCGCTGCTCTGTTGCCACGGGGGGTGTTCCCTCTGTTTGATTAGGCCTCGAGCCTTCCCCCGCCACCGTATCTTCCCCCTGCAGGGTTTCGGGTGGTATATCGGAGCATGAGATGCCGTATCATCTAAGGGGTCTTCGTCTTGCCAACCTTGGGCACCTCGGTTCACGCCCCTCCTTTCTAAGGAGGGCGGCTCAGTTCGTGTCCCTTGTCGGGTGCGTACCATCCTGAAATTCATCACAACAACACATTTATTAATGATCCTCAGGATCCATACCAAGTGCTCTGATACCAACTGTAACAACCCGGCTTTCCAAGCCCAACACAACAGTAATTTTTTTTTTTTTTTTTTATATTTAATCACATGGTGCCGGCAATCATGAATCTAATCCTCACATCAAATACAATCCATACAATCAACATTTCATTTCAAAGTGAATCTTACACAAACACGTAATATTAAGGTTGCTTGATTTGAAGTTCATATTAAAAATATATACATAGACATGAGTTTACAGTCTTCTCCTACTAATAGTCATCACAATTTTAAACAAAAAGGATCTAATAAAAGTTATACATTTAGTACATTGATCCATACAAAATACATTGTGATTTAAGATACATCTACATAGTTCCTTGCAAAAGTAGGTTCCCGTGTATCGGGTTTCCTAGACATCTCGTTGGTGTGAAGTCCCTGCAGCAGTACAAATATTTAAGAGAATGCAAATATTTAATAATAATAATAATATCGGAATCTGCGTCGCTGCCGATCCAGAATCGGCAGCGGAATCTGCGTCGCTGCCGATTTCTGTATCGGCAGCGGAATCTGCGTCGCTGCCGATTTTTGTATCGGCAGCAGAATCTGCGTTGCTGCCGATCCAGAATCGACAGCGGAATCTGCGTCGCTGTCGATTTCTGTATCGGCAGCAGAATCTGCGTCGCTGCCGATCCAGAATCGGCAGCGGAATCTGCGTCGCTGCCGATTTCTGCATCGGCAGCGAAGTCACTCTTTTATCCCGGCCATCCATCCGTTTGGATGCCATTAGCCGAAGCTAATCAGTCCTTCATCTCAGCCATCCATTCGGACGCCATTAGCCAAAGCTAATCATTCTTTGTCCCGGCCATCCGTTTGGATGCCATTAGCCGAAGCTAATCACTCCTTTGTCCCGGCCATCCTTTCGGATGCCATTAACCGAAGCTAATCATTCTTTTGTCCCGGCCATCCCTTCGGACGCCATTAGCCGAAGCTAATCATTTTTTGTCCCGGCCATCCGTTTGGATGCCATTAGCCGAAGCTAATCACTCTTTTGTCCCGGCCATCCATTTGGATGCCATTAGCCGAAGCTAATCACTCTTTTGTCCCGGCCATCCATTCGGATGCCATTAGCCGAAGCTAATGAATCTTTAATCAACATTTAAGCGTTCATCAATCTAATATCGGTTCTAACAATATGATAGTACTCAAGTTAAAATATTTCAAGATTCAACGTAAGAAAAAGGAAGATGCAAGTCACCTACCTGCTCCACCTGTGGGTCGATCCTGTCTTGATGATGGTCCAATCCCGACCGCACCACCTAAGACATCAATAGTCACAAATCAGCACAGTTGCATTTATTTTATTTTTGAATCATACTCATCATCACACTTATTTCAAGAGTTCATATGTTCACATTCAAGTGTTCCATATTTTACACTATCATAACATGAGATTGTTACTAGCATTTAAGTCATTCCTGCCTAGGAGGCTTATTGTAGGAATTCGGCAGCGAGAACTGGTTCGCTGCGGGCTGCCAGTTCGGCAGCGACCACTGTTTCGCTGGCGGCAGCCAGTTCGGCAGCGAAAACTGCATCGCTGTTGGTGGCGCAGTTTCGCTGCACAACGCACAAATCGACAGCGAATATCAATTCGCTGCAGGAAGTTCAGTCGCGGCAGCGAAACAGAATTTCGCTGCGCCACACACAAATCGACAGCGAATATCAATTCGCTGCAGCAGGTTCAGTTGCGGCAGCGAAACAGAATTTCGCTGCGCAACACACAAATCGGCAGCGAATATCAATTCGCTGCAGGAGGTTCAGTTGCGGCAGCGAAACAGAATTTCGCTGTGCAACACACAAATCGGCAGCGAATATCAATTCGCTGCAGGAGGTTCAGTTGCGGCAGCGAAACAGAATTTCGCTGCGCAGCACACAAATCGGCAGCGAATATCAATTCGCTGCAGGAGGTTCAGTTGCGGCAGCGAAACAGAATTTCGCTGCGCAACACACAAATCGGCAGCGAATATCAATTCGCTGCAGGAGGTTCAGTTGCGGCAGCGAAACAGAATTTCGCTGCGCAACACACAAATCGGCAGCGAATATCAATTCGCTGCAGCAGGTTCAGTTGCGGCAGCGAAACAGAATTTCGCTGCGCAACACACAAATCGGCAACGAATATCAATTCGCTGCAGGAGGTTCCGTTGCGGCAGCGAAACAGAATTTTGTTGCGCAATACGCAACTCGGAACCATCAATTTCAGCACATAGTTCTTCAACAAAATTCCAGCAATAACATCACAGCAGAACACATTAAATTCCAGCACTAACATCACAGCAGAACACATTAAATTCCAGCAAGAACTTAACAGCAGAACACATTAAATTCCAGCACTAACATCACAGCAGAACACATTAAATTCCAGCAAGAACATCACAGTAGAACACATTAATTGCAGCAACAATCATCACAACATAACACATTAATTCCAGCAGCAACATCTCAACAGAACACATTTAATTTCAGCACCAACATCACAGCAGAAACACATTCATTCCAGCAGAACACACACACATGCATGCTGGCTTACCCCATAGTTAAAGCCAGCTTCTACCATAATTGTTAGATGTTCTGAAATTGACTTTATTTCACTTCTGTTTGCTAGATCTCCTAGTTAATTTAAGTTTCCCCCATAGTTGGCTTAAGTCTTAGATTAATTTTTCTTAGGGCTTTTCTTCTTCATTTTCGTTTTTGATCTTAAGGGGGAGAGGAAAGGGAGTTCCATGACCCATACCTTCTGATTTTAACCAAGTTTGAGGAAGGTTTGACACTATTCTTTTCTCTTCAGCTGCTGGTTCTCCTCCTTCTTCTTCCTCTCACGTTTTCCAGCTCTCTTTTTCCTCTCCTCTATGCAGCTGCCCACTCCTCTCTCAAGTTCTCATCTCTCCCTCACAAGCTCACAAGACACTCTACTAGTTTGATTCACGTTTTTGATGTGAAAGGGGAAGGGAAGAATGACATGCAGCTGCTGGTTTGGGAAGAAGATGGGTCCTTCTCTCTCCCTCTTTGTATTTATACTACCCATCAAATGAATTGGGTTGTTTGGGGGTGGGTTTAGGTGTGTCCTTATCCTTGTTTGGTTTATCTAAAACCAGTTTTACCCCTCCCTCCCAGCTGTGCGTCACTGTTGATTGAGAATTCGGCAGCCGAAAACTGCGTCGCTGCCGATTTCTGCATCGGCAGCGAAATCTGCGTCGCTGCCGATTTCTGCATCGGCAGCGAAAACTGCGTCGCTGCCCAATCCAGAATCGGCAGCGAAAACTGCGTCGCTGCCGATTTTTGCATCGGCAGCGAAATCTGCGTCGCTGCCGATTTCTGCATCGGCAGCGAAAACTGCGTTCATCACCATCTTTCTCTCTCTCTTTCTCTTTAAATATATATATATATATATATATAGACATATATATATTTTCGTTTGGGTGTTTACATAAAGCAATAAAAATGCGAGCTAAAATTGAAGACCAACAAAAAGGCAAACAATCAAATAAGCAAAGCTTAGTCCGACCAGACAAGATGGTCCCCAGTGGAGTCGTCATCCTGTTGCAGGGGCCACAACATCGTCTGGTGACGGCGGAGGCTTATGTCATGCCTCCTTGTGTGAGGTGGTGCGTTGGGAAGTGTTTTTTTTTATTGGATTTAATCATAAAATTATGATTAATGTCCAGGAGTCGCCACCTAGTATTACGGTCACTAAGAACCTATGGTCTGCGAGAGCTCGAGTAAGGGACTAGTTGTACAAGGGGAAGACGCATCTCCCCAATACACCCTACCTAAGGTAAGCTGCATTACTGTTTGATTATTTTTCTAGGTCAGGTTCTTATTCGCTGGTCCTTTCTAAAGTTCAAAGTAGATCTCCCTTCGTGAGGGAGTCTCTACCTTATCGGGTTAGATCCCAATCGTTCTGAAGTTTGAATATTAGCATTGCATTTATTTACATCTTGTATCATTAATACTTGAAGGTGTACATTATCATGTAATTTTACACCCCACAAATATTAAAGTCTACATCTAGACCCTAAAAAGATTGAATTTTTTTTTGACATGTTGGCAAAATCCTAATGGATAATCATAAACTGGTTATGATATCTATCTTCGGATTATATATATATATATGCTTGAAAAAATTTTAGGATTTGGTCGTAGCAATAAAAAAAAAAAATTTTGAATTTTTTTTTGGAGAAAACCAGGTATTTTAATACCGGATTTATATCTTACAGTGTAAGTATACAATCCAATATTAAACAAAATTGGTAAAAAAAAAATTGAAAATCACAATTGTTTTTGAAAGGATTTTTGAAATATATATATATATATATATATATATTAATAAAATATTATTTAAACATGTGGGCTAGGCCGGAGGCACAAACCCAGAAAGATATGGGCTGAACTCGGCCGAAAATATCCTTTTTTAATTCTGGTGACGGGCTGGACCCGGCCCAGCCGACTGGGCTGGGCTAGGACAGGTCCAGCCCGCAGCAACTTAGTCACTGGTAGCCCAATGACTAAGTTGCATGAGATAGTGCAACTGAATTAATTCACGTTGCATTGTGCTCATGCATCTGCTGGTTTGATGGCTACTTGAGGTGGGGATGATGGTGAGCGCATGGTTGATGAATGTGTTGATGGCTGAGGGCCACGGTGGAGAGAGAAAGCAGAGAAAGGACCGGTTGTAGGAAAAATGAGTAGGAAAGGCTGGTTTTCAGCTGACTTTGAGTTCGATTTTCTTCCCCCTTCGAACGTGAAATCTGCTCCTATTTATAAGGATGGAAAAGGGCAATCTTGTCTTTACAGGGGAATAATTTTGAGCCATTGATTCGGTTAGGAAGGATCCCAACCGTTGGCTCAAACTAGGAATGGTGCACTGTCTAATCTACAGTTGTAGGCTGCCTGAGGTGGCCTCTTTGGGGTGGTGCCATGTCCGTTTATTTTCCAGTGAGCCAGCGACGACCATACGCAGATGTAGAGGGATGTCTGGTGAGTAGTTTCATGCAAGGTTTGACAGATTTGGTGGACGTTAGGTACATTAAATGCACCTGCAAAGGAGGTGACAAAACCAGTTTTTTCGGAAAAAAAAATGAAAGAGATAATGAATAGTCGTCTGGTCCTTTTTTTTACGCAGAACGGTGTCATTTTAGGTTTAAATTAGGGATTTTTACTCATTTTTAATTTAGTCCCTAATCTTTCAATTTCAATCAATGAAACCCCTAATTCATCAAAAACTTTCGATTTAATGCAATTAAACCCCTGATGAACTTCAATTGAAACCCCAAAGTTACGCGCCTTTTACAATATGGTCCCTAGTCTCGGAATTATGCAATTTAACCCCTAATTGACCATTAAACTTTCAATTTCTTCAATTTAGCCCCCGGTTTTGGTCAATTAAGCCCCTAAAGTGTGGTGCCTCTTGTAGATTGGTCCTTGGCTGCGAATTTTTTCAATTAAACCCCTAATTAACCCCAAAACTTTAATTTTCTTGCAATTTTGCTCCTGATTTCAATCAATTAACTTGGTAAAAATTAAATTTGGTCTCTTAAAATTCCAATCTTCTCAATTAAGCCCAAATTAAGCTCCCAAACTTATTTTTTCACCAATTAAGCCTCAAATAAAGTTAATTTGACCCATTTAAAGTATAATTAAGTCATTGCACTTAATTAAATCCTTCAATTGGACCCAAATTAATTCTTAAACATAATTAAAATTTAATTTGGCCCATGATTAAATCAAATTGGCCTATTAAAATTTTAATTATGTCATTGGACTTGATTTTTATGCAAATTCATCCAGTAATCATTTAATTTGACCTTCAATTTGCATTGTTTTCTCCATTTTCAGGCATAATGGGGAACAATTAGGCCTTGATTTTTCTTCAAAAATTGCAGCTTGATTTTTTTTTTCTATTTTTGTAGTCCTCTTTGATCTGCTTTCTTCACGTTGTCAGCCTTTATTTTATTTTTTGATTTTTATTTTAAAAAAAAATGAGTTTTCTGGAGAATAACACAGAATTGGATTATGACAAAGATAATATTTATTTATTGAAAATTGGCTCATATGTCATGGTATGATTCTATACGAGAAACAATGCTTTTGGTTATTTTATATTAAAAAATACATAATTTGATCGAGCACTATTTACCTATTCTAAGCATTTATTTGTACAAGTGGCAACCCTTTCGGTGAATGGCCGACCATTTGAGAAGGAAGATTTTCAAGTACGCGACATGTTAAGACATTTTCATTGAAAAAATAAATTAATCTTAATGATATCTTGACCCTGCAGGCCATCCCATAATCACACACCACGCAACAAGATTATTTTATTTTATGTTTGTTTTTGCATTTTAAAAGTATTTAAAAAAAAAATTAAAATTTTTTTATTTGTTTTATTTACTTCAAATTAATATGTTTTTGGTGTTTTCATATTATTTTGATATGTTGATGTCAAAAATAATTTTTTAAAAATAAAACATATTATTTTAATGCATTTTCAAATGAAAAGCACTTTCAAAAGCAACCGTAACCACACTTCCAAACTCTCCATTCGAGTTTTGCACTAGTCATGGACTCCAATATCAAATTTAAGATTTCTAAATTTTACCATGTATTAACAAATCCTAATCTAACTAACAATTCTAAAATAGTTTCTGAATATCTTGAGTTGTAGAAGAAAATTATTAGATCTTTTTTTTTCAAGAAAAAATTATCCTATTAGCGTGCTTGAAAAATTAGATCAAGTTCTATTTAGATTTTTTGATAAAGTTGATTTTTGTTTTTGGTGTGTTCTTGGGTTGATAGGTGATTTAAGGAATTCTTAAGGTGTTTTTAGATGAAAATATGTTGAAAATATATATTTTTTAGACCAAACCCCTTTCCGGGCATGTAAAGCCAACAATAAATGGATACAAATAATTTATTAAGCACAAATACATGATAAATAAGTGAGAAAAAAAAATATGGTGTGGAAAAGTATTGGAGAACATCTGGGTTAAAAATGATAAATAGTTGATAACGATATAATGACGCGGTAATAAGTCATAAATAACTAAAATGGTAAAATAATATAAATTAGGATAAAAAATGACCCTTGGAGTTTAGTATAATAATGAATTGGATACAAGAAAAAATGAAACACAAAATTTTGGATTTTTAGCAGAAAATTACTTACCGACCAGTTTTGCACCATCAAGCATAACGCTCAATATGACTGATGGATCGTCCTGAAAATTTAGGAGAAATATCTTAACATATAATATTATATACAATTAAATTTTTAGAGTAATTTGGTTTTGAGAATGTTGTCTGAAAATGTTGTCAATCAGACTTCCAGCAACTTCTTCATTCTTATTGATGCTAGGACAAAAAAATGTTAGATGGAAAAAAAGAGAAAAACTATAGGAGAGCTAAATAATTCGAACATTTTGAGAGAAAAAAAATATGAATTATATAAGACTAAAAGGTTAGGAAGTGTAAAACCCTAATCACTGTCTCAAACAAAGAATTAAGAAGCAACCAAGTGAACGAGTAGGGAGAAAGAGTGAGTTGAAACTCATGGCGAAGAAGAAAAATTCAAGGGAAAGGAAAACACTTGTCAAGTTAGAGCTTTTGAAGTTCATTTTAAGGTTAAGTAAGCTTATTTAAGCAAGTTAGATTAAAAGAACTAGAGTAAATGCATGGTTCTTAGATTTTTAAATTAAGGTGTTAGGAGAAAGTTTAGGGAAAATGTGGAAATGTTGTGTTTTGGTGTACTTGTATTTATTGTAGATAGGTTGTGAATCATGCAAATGATGGATGATAGAAGAAAACAAATTGGGTGTGGATATGGGTGATAGGGCCTATTATTTTTTTTACAGAAGAAGAGGAAGGAGAATTTAATGGAAGCTTATGAAATATAGTATAATTTAAATGTGTGGATAATTAAATGGAGGTTTGGAATGAATTTAAATTAAAATTCTTAGTTGTGATTAAATGGCAGATGTGTTTCAAATTTTAGAGATTATTATCTTTTGTAATCATATTTTACTCTAGAAAATACAAAGCTTGCATAAAGCTGTTGAAGATGTGAGACATGAACACCAACTTGAAAAGCCAATATTGCTTATTGAGTTGAGATTTAACCCCCAAGAATTATATAAATTATATCCTGAATTTTTTTTAATAATTTTTAATTTGAGATGGTTTTTTATATGATATTAAAGTATTATTGATCAAGCGATTACAAGTTAGAATCTCATCATTTTTATTTTATTATTAAACACAAGATAGTACAAGTTTATGCAAGTTTCAATGTCAAAAAACTTTTATTTATATATTAAAAAATTATATAAATTATATTTTAAAATCTCATTTAACAACTTAATCTTAATATTATCATCTTTAATTCTCCATAGAAGGTATAAAATATCTTGTGATTAGTGACCTATTAAATCCACGATCAGAGTTGGACAATGTCATTTGCTAATTTGTTTCTAATAAGGTCAATTCAACATCTTCTGACTTCATTTATCTTTTACATCCCAACTAAATAAAAATAAACCTCTTGTTTTCTCCCGTTTCTTCAGGATTTTAGGTTTCTAGCTACACAATAATAATTGGAGATGATAAATTTCTGGTTTGGATACATTTTCGACATATTAGAAAGGCAAGAGACCAAAATAGCTACTTTACAAGAGGGGACAAACTATAGGGTCCCGAGGTTAAAAGGCTAAGAAGGTGTGTTATTCCACCTATTGATGAGTTTGTTGATAAGAATGTAGATGACGGAGTTGGGGATAATGATCATGCATCATTTAGTTATTAGGATAAATTTTGAGAGCCTAAAACCAAAGGGTTAATGGTTTTTGTCAGGGTGATCAATTCAGCCATACGATTGAAATTTGAGATTTTAAGCATAGTAATGGTTTGGATAAAAACTTAGGGAATATGAAAATAAAAATTTCAATGTTTCAAGGTAAAAACGATCTCATAGTTTATTTAAAGTGGGAGAAGAAGGTTAAGTTGTTATTTTTTTTTTGTCATAACTATTCAAAAAAGAAAAAGGTAAAACTTGATGTCATAAAATTTATTGATTTTGATATAATTTGGTGGGATCAACTTGTTTTAGGTAGAACAAGAAACAATGAAAGACTCGTACATATTTGAAAGAAGATGAAAGCATTTGTAAGAAAGATTTGTTCCGATAAACTATTTTCAAGAGTTATATAGATTTCAAAGTCTGACTCAGGGGTCTAATAGTATACAAGATTATCATAAAAAAATGAAAATTATCATGATTAAGGCTAATACAGTGGAGGATAGGGAAGCTATAATGATGAGATTTTTAAATGGGCTAAATCACAATATTGCCAATATTATTGAATTACAACATCATATTAAGTTAGAAGATATGGTTCACGTGGATACAAAAATGGAAAGACAACTAAAATGTAAGGGAAGTACATAGAAAGTAGGCAATTTGAGTTTTTTTTTTTTCATTATGAAAGTTGAATAATAGGAGAGAAAGGGATTGCCCAACCAAAGCTTAATGGTAATGCAAAAGTTGAACCTTCTAAAATTAAAAAGGAAGTCGTCGTTGATTTTAAAGGTAAAACTAGAACTTAACCTACTTATAACCATGGTTTTAACTATTTAAGGTGTTTGGAAGTTAGAGACATAATTTCACAATGTTCAAATAAGTAAGCCATAATTTTACAAGATCACGAAGAGATAAAAACCAAAAGTGATAAATGTGAAGTTAATGAAAAGCCAAAACTTGAGGATTGTAGTAATGAAGATGTAGAGTATTCGATTAAGGGTGTATTTTTAAATACTAATCAATGATTCATATGAATTTGAGTCACTTGTTAATGGGACGTCTATGGCAATATGATATAAAAACAATGTATGATGGGTTTAGAAATATGTATACTCTTGTAAAAAAATAAAAAATCAATCACACTTGTATCATTATCATTTAAACAAGTTTACGAAGATCTTATACAAACTCTATAATTACGTGATCACATAACCCACACGTGATTTTAGCTTTGAGAGTTCATTCTAATAGTATTAGTATCTTGGTTAAGATAATCATTGTGTCATATTTTTTATTAAACTTGATTTTTAGCTTTTTCATGATTGTATCAGTCTTGCTTATGGATAATTTACTATCACCCTAATAATAAATGAAAAACTTCAATAAAAAATCGATATTAAATTATAAAATTGAAAAACAAAACACACACACGTATTAAATGATGAAAATAGAGAAAAAAACACAAAAGATTAAAAAAAATTGATGGAGGGCAAAAAAACCCCAAATGGCCAATTAAAAAAAATCATGTCCTATCGCAACTAGAGATAAAAAATACAAATATTAATTTTTTTTTTAAAAAAAAAAATTAAAAAAATTCATGAGCATGCCATTAAAAAAAATTGAATGATAAAATTAAATTAAAAAAAAACTCACATTAAAAGATGGAATGTGAGGAAAACTCAAAAGATAAAAATAAAGATAAAAAACAAGGGAAGGGCAAAAAAAACCCAAAGTAAAAAGAAAACTCAATAACAAAAAAGACAAAAAAACAGGGGGGGAGGGGGATAAATTTTATTATATGATTTTTATTTTTATTTTATGAACAAAGATGCAATGCGGTGAAAAAGATTATATTTGTGTTTTATGAATAATGTTGTGGGAAAACATGCAATTAATCACAAACGAATTTGCTTCCCGGCATCGCAAGAACCTACAGTAAGAAAGGTTGAGATGCTAACAAAAATACAGCCGAATAAAACTTCCATGTGGTTCTTTCTCCTTCTTTCGGAAGAACAAGCAGCAGTTTTCAACTCCATGATCACAAGTGGAATCCTAAAGATTAAGTTTTCTGTCTCCATTTTCAAGTCCAATAGAGTAGAAATGAGCCTGGGATTTAAACCCAAACGAGCAGCTAGCATCCCCTGCATTTACACCTCCTTCAACCTGGAAAACCAATTTCATTATTAATTAAAAAAATAAACGAATGAAAAGCAAGCGCGCGCGTGAGAGAGAGCTTCACGCTTAGGATAAAGATGCCGCTGCCGCCAGGGAATCCGCCGCTGCCGCTCCGCATCCTTAACTGCCAAGAGTAATCACAGCCAATCCATATCCGATTATGAGATGTGAACATTTATTTGACTTTTAATTAAGCACACAATCTAATTCAGAATTATTATTGTAGCAATGCGTGAGGAATAAACGTTAAACAAACAAACACCAAGTTTAAACGGGCCTGACTTAGTGGAGGAGGAAAGGAGAGAGAGTGAGAGGGAGAGAGCTCAGAGATGAAGAAGAAGAAGAAGCATTAGGAAATGTCGAAGGTGAGAGCAGCATCTTTCTTTCTGTTTCAGGCAGGCAACTGCCGAGGATTTGGAAACTTTTTTTTTTTTTTTTGGAATCACTACTCGGTCCTGGCTTTGCAGTGCCTGTTTATATATATATATATATATATATATATAGATATATATTATTATTATTACTTAAACTCGATTTTCTTTGTTTGGGAAGAGGGGACTTTGTATTCCTGTTCTGGAATCGGTCATATCCAGATCAATTTCCGATGCAACGGCGCTCCTGGGTTACTGCTTTTATTTTTTAAGATATATATTATATGCGCTAGTTTACCGGTTATATATTTTTTATAACTATAAAAAATATAAAAACATTAAGAAGTCAAGGTTTGGTCTTGGCTGCGAATTTTATCAATTTAACTTTTAATTGACCTAAAAACTTTAATTTTCTTGTAATTTGATTCTTGATTTTAATCAATTAACTTGGTAAAAATTAAATTTAATCTTTTAAAATTTCAATCTTCTCAATTAAGCTCAAATTAAGCTCCCAAACTTAATTTTCACCAATTAAATCCCAAATAAAGTTAATTTAACCCATTTAAAGTATAATTAAGTCCTTGCACTTAATTAAATCCTTCAATTGGACCCAAATTAATTCTTAAACATAATTAAAATTTAACTTGGCTCATGATTAAATCAAATTGGCCTATTAAAATTTTAATTATGTCCTTGGACTTAATTTTTATGCAAATTCATCCAATAATCATTTAATTTGACCTTTAATTTGCATTTTTTTTTCCATTTTCGGGCATAATGGGGAACAATTAGGCTTTGAGTTTCCTTCAAAAATTGCAGCTTGATTTGTTTTCTATTTTTCTATTTTTGTAGCCCTCCTAATTTGCTTTCTCCACGTTGCCAGCCTTTATTTTATTATTTTATTTTTATTTTTGAAAAAAAAATGATTTTTTTGGGGAATAACCCAGAATTGGGTTATGACAGTTGCTCCCCTCTTTACAATGCTTACGATAGAAAGTCTCGCAAGAGACTTTAGAGTAAGCGTAGTAAAGAAAAAGAAGAATGAGAGATGATGGACTCATTATATTGAGAAATGACGACTCCTTTTGAGGGCTAAAAAGCGCACTCAAAGTAAAAACTAGAAGAAAATTCAGAGATTTTGAAGTGATCGAATTGTCATGGGTGACCTACCCAGAGAAAATTAAAAAAATATTTTTTTGAGGTGGTCTTATTGTAATGGGTGACCTACCCAGGTGAAAAACACGAAGATTTTTCAAAGTGGTGAAAAATGCAGAGATTTTTCAACATGGTGAAGAATACGAAGATTTTTCAATGTGGTCTTGTTGTAATAGGCGACCTGCCTAGATGAAAATTTTGGAGGAGGTAAGAAATGCGAGAATTTCTCAAAATGGTTTTATTGTAATGGACAACCGACCCAAAATGGAAGATTATGAAGGTGGTGAGAAATGCAAGGATTTCTTAAATAATGGTTTTATTGTAATGGGCAACCGACCCAAATGGAAGATGAAAAGAGTTTCCAAAGAGTTCTGATTATAATGGGTGGCCTACCCAAGTGAAATTTATTGAAGAGACGATATGATAAGGCTCAAAGGTGCATTATTCAAAAGATGGAAACTCAAAGAAGCATTCAAAAAGAGATAGGACTTGAAAGGGGAAGAGGGTTGAAAAGTGCACTCGATAGGAGGTAGGGTCAGAAAACGCACTACCTAAGAGGTGAGGGCTCAAAGGCGCACTCGAAAAGAGGTATGGTTGGAAAACATAATACTCGGGAGATAATGGCTCAAAGGCGCATTCAAAAGGGAGATAGGGCTCGAAAGCACACTATCTGAATGATGAGGGATCAACAGCCTGCTCAAAAAGAGGTGACGATGAGACACCGATCTATTAGGGATGAAAGTAATGCATTATAATTAATATGCATGTATACTTACTTGAGAAATATAGGTCCCCTTTTCTTTATGGAGTTTTCCTTTTCTCAAAGTCTTAGATTTCTTATAGTAAGCTTTGATGGCTCTTTCCACTCTTGCTTACTCGAGTCATATCTTGTGATCTTAACCTCTAGGAAAGGTATGACATGAGCATACCTTCTTGCCCACAAATCTTCATATGAAGGATCACCATATCTTTGGGAATCATGGAGCCACACCTATGTGTTTTGCAAAATTGCCCTTTGGTTTGATCATGCCCGCGAGTATTTTGCTTGGGGTTTTCTTTAGGGACAAGGTTATGTGAAAGAAAAAAAGATTTGGTTATTTACAAGGAGTTGTTTTCACAAAGAACTTTTGGAATTTCGAATATATTCCGAACAAAAATCATTTTGATGTTTGTTTAAAACAAACTTGTTCTGAAAAATTCAAGCAATTCTCATGGATAGGTTTACATAAGTGTTGCTTTTGGTGAAAATGTGAAGTGATGTTTTGTTGGTTAATAAGGTTTCAAGATCCAATCTGAGGGTTTCAAAGAACCGGTTTTCAAAGCATTCGTTTTGATTGCATGAATAATGACTTGTTTCGCATAGGAAAGCATTGCTCACCGATCCAGATTGCCTGTCTTTGATCAAAAAGGGCTTAGTTGGGCATGTAACGTAGGCTTAGGCTCTTAGCTATGAAGAAATAGGATATTTATAGGCTCAAAAGGTGTTTAAAGGATTTCAAGACTAAGGATCACAAGTGCTTATATCCCAAACTCTCTTTTTTAATTTCTGGACTTTGGAATTGATTTGCAAAATGGTCCATGGTGCCCCCCAATGTTGGGCTTTTTCTTTTTTTGGTTTTGAGCATCATTATATTAGTGATTTTTATGGGATGCTCTAATCTTTTTGGAACTCTTATATGCCCCCCAACTTTGTTTAAGCACTTTTGATCAATGAGTATTTTGTTTCATGCCCCCTAGTGTCGTTTGGGCACTTTTTCGTTTGAGGACTTTTTATGCCCCTTAGGGTTGTTTGGGCACTTTTAGTCATTATGGATTTTACACTTGCCCCCCAATGTAGGGTGTGATCCTAGCCAAGGTTATTTTTCAAGAAATATGTATTAGGCTCAAAAAAGGACTGCAAGGGATTTTTAGACTTTTGTGAAAGGATGATCAAAGATGGTCTTTCTTCATTTCAACCGCATGCATTCAGAATCGGCAAGCTTTTCTTTCTCTCATGCAAATATGCAAAGTGGTTTCATATTATTCATGTAACCACAACTCAACTTTGAAGTCATATCATGGTGTTTGGGTTATTCTTCGGTTTTCTAGGTGTCGGGATATCACTTGAACTTTTAGAATTTATTTCCTAAAACAAACACCAATTTTGTTTTCTTTTATTAAAACTTTGATTTCCTAAAAATCCTTGTGAAAACATGAGATCATGCATAGGTTTTAGGGGAAAAACACTAAAGAAATCTTCGCCAAACTTCAATTTTATTGATTGATAAGGGATACATTAGGCATAGTACTTCTTTACAATATCTGAATTTACAGGTCTAGGTAGACCCTTTCCATCCATATTAGTCAGAATTAAGGCCCCTCCAGAAAAAGCCTTTTTCATCACATATGGCCCTTCGTAGTTTGGTGTCCACTTACTTTGATCTTCTCCTGATGCTAGCAAGATTTTCATTAACACCAAATCCCCCTCTTTAAACACCCTTGGTTTGACCTTCTTATTGTAAGCCTTTGTTATCCTGCTCTAGTATAACTGGTGATGGCAAATAGCTACTAGTCTTCTTTCATCGATCAAGTTTAGCTGCTCAAATCTTGACCTTGCCCATTCTGATTCATCTAGTTCTGCATCTTTCAGGATCCGCAGTGATGGGATTTATACTTCCAGGAGTATAACCGCCTCCATTCCATATATTAAAGAATATAGGGTTGCATTTGTAGATGTTCTCACTGTGGTGTGGTACGCATGAAGTGCGTATGGGAGCATCTCATGCCAATCCTTGTAAGTGACCACCATTTTTTGGATGATCTTTTAGAGATTCTTATTAGCTGCTTCAACTACCCCATTCATCTTCGGTCTACAAGGGGAAGAGTTGAGGTGTTTAATCTTCCACTTGGTGTATAGTTTGTCAATCAACTTCCCATTAAAATTCTGAGTGTTATCAGTTACCAATTTTGTTGGCAAACCATAACGACAAACCAAATCCTTTTCCATGAATCTCTTTACTACTTTCTGTGTTACATGGGCATAAGAATTGGCTTCTACCCATTTAGTGAAGTAGTCGATGGCCACCAGAATGAATCTATGCCCATTTCTTGCTTTAGGGTTTATTGGCCCTATAACATCCAAACCCCATATATCAAAAGGCCAAGGTGGGATCATATTGAACAAAGGTTTTGGAGGTGCATTTATCCTATCACCATATATCTAACACTTATGGCATTTTCTGACATAGTCTATACAATCTGTTTCCATGGTCAGCCAGAAATATCCCGACCTTTGTATTTGCTTTGCCATTGTATGCCCATTAGCATGTGTAGCACAAATCCCTTCATGGACTTCTTTTAATGTTTGTTCAATCTCATTTTCATTCAGACACCTGAGTAGAGTCCCATCAAATGATGTTTTATATAAAATTTCTCCATCTAAGTAAAAACTCATAGTCATTCTCCTCAAAGTCTTTTCATCTGTCTTGGAAATCCCTTAAGGGTATTCTTGATGCTGGAGAAACTTCTTGATGTCACTATACCATGGTTTCCCATCTGGAGATTCTTCAATTAAGCAACAATGGGCTTGGAAGCTTCAGACTTCGATATCTATTGGCTGGATCTTGCTTCTAATATCGACTTGTGTCATTGAAGCTAATGTCGCCAAGGCATCAACAAACTGATTCTTATCTCTTCTTATATGGGTGAATTTGATCTCTTCAAATTCATTGGCTAGCCTCAAGAGATAATTTTGGTACAGCTTTAATTTTTCATCCTTGGTTTGCCACTCACCTTTGACTTGGCAAATGATTAGTAAGGAACCCCCAAAGACCTCAAGCTTTTTGGCTTTAAGTTCTAAAGCAGCTTTCAGGCCAATAATGCAAGCTTCATACTCGGTTGTATTATTGGTACATTCAAACAATAACCTTGCTGAAACAGGATACTGCTTATTTTCTGGGAAAATTACTATCGTTCCGCCCCATTTCCTGATATATTTACTGCACCATCAAAGTAAAGGGTCCACGTATCACTTTCCCCACCTCCATCCTCGATTACTATCACATCTTCATCTGGGAGGTCAAAGTTTAGAGGCTCATAGTTTTCCATGGCATGATTTGCAAGATGATCGGCAATTATGCTTCCTTTTACAGCTTTTCTTGTCATAAAGACAATGTTATATTCTGCCAACAACACTTGCCACCTTGCTATTCTACTTGACATGTAAGGTTTTTCACAAATATACTTGAGTGGATCTAATTTTGAAATCAAACAAGTTGTGTAGTACAACATATACTGCCTGAGTCTTTTCGCATTCCAAACCAGGGCACAACACAACCTTTCAATTGTTGTGTATTTCGACTCACAGTCATTGAATTTTTTACTCAAGTAGTAAACGGCTTGCTCTTTCCTTCCTGACTCGTCATGTTGTCCCAACACACAACCCATAGCTGTTTCTGTTACTATCAAATACAAGATCAAAGGCCTTCCTGGTGTTGGAGGTACTAGCAGCGGTGGATTTTGCAAATACCTTTTTATTTTATCAAAGGCTTCCTCACAGTCATTATCCCATACTCCAGGATTTTTCTTCCTAAGCAAGCTGAAAATTGGCTTACAGGTCACTATTAGCTGAGATATAAACCAAGCTATCTAATTTAGGCGCCCAAGGAAACTTCCTACTTCCTTTTCTGTCTTAGGTGAAGGCATCTCCTGAATAGCTTTGGCTTTATCAGGATCAACTTCTATTCCTTGATCACTTACTATGAAGCCCAATAATTTTCCTGTTTTTACCTCGAATGAGCATTTTGCAGGGTTCAACTTTAATTGATATTTTTGCAGCCTTTGAAATAGTCTCCTTAATACTTGCACATGATCTTCTTCCTTCTTTGATTTTGCAAGTATGTCATCCACATAAACCTCCACTTCTTGGTGCATCATATCATGGAATAGGGTAACCATTGCCCTTTGATATGGCTCTAGCATTCTTCAATCCGAATGGCATTACTTTATAGCAGAATGTCCCCCAAGGTGTGACAAAGATGGTCTTCTCTTTATCTTCTTCCGCCATTCTGATCTGGTTATAACCAGAGAATCCATCCATGAAAGAATACGTAGCATTTCTCGCAGCATTATCAACTAGAATGTCTATGTGAGGTAAAGAAAAATAATCTTTTGGGCTCGCCTTGTTCAAATCTCTATAGTCCACACACTCTCAGATCTTGCCATCCTTTTTTGGGACTACAACCACATTAGCTACCCACTGAGGATATTGGACCACATCTAAAAATCCTACATCCCACTGTTTTTGAATCTCAACCTTTAATTGAGCAACATGTCCAGGCGCATTCTTCTAGTTTTTTTGCTTAACTGGTTTGCTTCCTTTCGTTAAGGGAATTTTTTGTACGACTATGTCAGTTGTAACAAGGGTGCCAATCTTTAATTCCTTCTTTTCTTGTTCATTTCCAAGTTGATGACTTCTAGTTTTTCACTAGCAGGTTTCCAGGACTTCTCGGAGTGTTCTACCACCAACCTAGTAAACTCTTTTATATCTTTTTTCCTTCCATTCTTCATTTCCCATTGCAACCATATTATCAAAGTTTGGCCAATTATTCTTAGTGCAGTGGTTTTGTGAATCGATGGAACTTTCAGGATTCTTGAAAGTGCAAGGTGTGCTTGTATAAGTGTGATTCGTGAAAGGATAAAAGGATGAAAGCACACATTGGACATAAGAAAATGCATGATCTCATTAAAACAAAAGTGCTTAATTAACATATAAAATCTTGCAGTATCATAAGCTAAATTACCAACAAGATCGGCACAAGTCAAAACAAAGCAAAACAAATCCGAACATGATCAAACAAGAGCAATTACTTTTTAAACACAATAGGAGCAACTCCATCTTCCAATTCTGGTACACCTCTCCTTTAGCCAATCTTCGCACAAAAAATCTTGCAGGGGGTTCATCAATGGTGTGAATGGAAAGGTGTGGTAGAACTTCATCCCTCACTTCCAAAGCTGCTTCCTTTATCTGTTTTCCTTCTTGGCTTTCCAGGGTACTGATGTAGAGATCTGCTATGCCAAATCTAATTACTTCTATAGCCCTTGGGAAAGATACTTGAAGTGGTGGGATGACAAATTCCTTTTCTTCTGGCTCTCTTCCTTCAATCCTTGCCATTCTTGCCTCCTTTCTAATCTAGGCAACTCGTTTGTAGTCATCTTTCTTGGGCTTATATCCAAGCCCAAATATTTGATCTATACTCTTTAGCTTGATTGGTCCAGTCTTAGGATTATATTGGAAAGGAGCCCCATTTTTTAGAAAGCATCTGGCAACCATTTTTGCCGCTTTAGGGATTCTAGGCTTTCTCAACACTGCACCTTCAGGAACCCATTCCGTATTCACAATTTCAAATGCCCCATCTCTATAATCTCCCGCTTCATTGAAGGGTATGGCTATATTCTTTATCATGGAAACTATCTCTTCAGCTTTGACAGTTATCAGCATTCCATTCATGATATATTTTAAACACTGGTGTAGTGAAGAAGCCACTGCTCTAGATGCATGAATCCACGACCTCCCTAATAATATGTTGTAAGATAGGTGAATGTCCATTACTTGTAATGTTATTAAGAACATTTGTGACCCTACATATAGCTCTACTTTTAAGGTCCCAATTATCTGTCTTGGCGAACCATCATATGCTCTCGCCATCAATGTGCTAGGTTTCATATGTGACTCATCGATAGGTATTTCTTTCAACATATGCCTTGGTAGGACATTCAACGCAAAACCATTATCGACAAGTACTTTTCCAATTAGAATATCCTTACACCGCACTGTAATGTATAGTGGCTTGTTATGCCCTGTGCCATCGGGACCCAACTTATCTTCAGTGAAGTAAATGTAATTCGAGGCTTGGATTCTTCCCACCAAATGTTTTATGGCTTCTTGATTGATGTCCTGAGGAACATATGCCTCATTCAATACCTTCTGCAAAGCCTTTCTATGTGGCTCAGAGCTTAAAATCAAAGACAACATTGATATTCTTGCTGGAGTTTTCTTGAGCTGTTCAACAACACTATATTCATTGTGTTTCATCAGCTTCAAGAATTCATTGGTTTCATCTTCTGTGACAGGTTTATTTATTTCCTCATTCGTGTCGACCCCCTCTTTACCCTTAGCTTTTCTTTGTTTTTCTAGTTCTTCTGGAGTGAAACATCTGCCGCTACGGGTTAATCCTCCAATTTCAGCTTGAAAAATAGGCGGCTGCTAAGTGCTTTTAAAGGAAAACCTATAATCATGAGGTAAGGCATTGTAATTCCCTTTATGTGCCACTACTGGTTTGGATAAGACCAATTTGGGTGGCTTTCCTGTAACGAATTATACTCAACATACATCTTTATTTGGTGCTTCTATCATGGACACCTCCACTTGTTGCTCTCTCGATTCATAGCAATCCACGATTCATCATTTGCATCACTTTTTTGTGAAAGCCATCACATTGGCTAATCACATGGCCTTCCATGTTATAATGTTCACAACACTCCTCACTACCCTCTTTGTACCTTGCTTCTACCATCATTTGGTAGATCCTGTCCATTGGCGCCTTCAAGATTTTTGAGTGATCTATTTCTAACATGTTTACAAACCCGCTACCTGAAGCATGATTGGGTAAAGGGTTTGTATTCACATTAGGGGCATCTTCAAATGTTATCCAACCTGCTTTGATCAATTGCAGAAACTTTCTCTTAAAGGCATTGCAAGTATGGATGTTATGCCCAGCTACACCAACATAGTATTCACAGGTAAGATCTAGCTTATACAACCTAGGGTAAGGCAGTTGTAGAGGTGCCAAAGGTACAGGGGCTACTTGTTTGATACTTAGCAGCTTTTTGTACATCTCATTCAGGGGTAACGGCAATGGCAGCAATTGTTCTTGGGTTTTTTTGATAGTTCATTTTAGGGAAACTTTCAGCTTGGTTTTTTACTTGGTAGTTTTGGGGTTCAGGTTTTTTGGCTGGGATCAGGAAGTTGAAATTAGTGTTGGCAATTTGGGGTGAAAGGGATGGAGTGTTATATCTTTGGAATTGGCCTTTCTTGCTTTTATAACTACTTTCAACATGATCAATCTCCCTCTTTTTTACTCCAAAACAATTTTTTTCCATGGGTGCCGAGATTCTCCCACTCTTTACTCGCTCTATTCGTTCTGTTACTGCCACGACATCAATAAATTGTTGAGCCAAACTACCCATCACGTGTTCGTAGTATGGCGCTTTTAGCGTGTTAGCAAATAGAGTAACCATTTCCTTTTCTAAGAATGGGGGATGTACCTGTGCTGCCAAATTTCTCCACCTCTAGGTATACTCCCTTATACTCTATTTGTCTTTTTTCTCCAGATTAGACAGACTGGTTCAGTCTGAAGCAATATCCATATTGTATTTGTATTGCTTGATGAAAGCATCTACAAAATCCTTCTAGGTATGAATCCTGGTATTATCTAACCTCATATACCAACTCAATTTCGCTCCCTTTAAGCTGTCTTGGAAGAAGTGCATCAATAGCTTCTCATCGTGCACTACTTCTATCATTTTATTGCAATAAGATTTGAGATGAGTAACAGGGCACTAGGTTCTGGTATATTTGATAAATTCAAGAACTCAAAATTTCTTTAGTACCACCACATTAGGGACTAGACATATTTCTGCGGCTCGTACTGGGTCATATAAGTTTACTCCTTCAATGGCCCTAATCCAGGCCTCTAGTGATGCCATCTTGTCTTGATCAATGTAATCAAATGGCTTGGTTTTGTGGGACTCGTTAGCGAATGCATCTGCGACTACAGGTATTGGTGCTGGTGTTGTTGACTGCACAAATGTTGGATTGTGCTAGGGCTCCTGTGCTTGTTCTCCATTTATTTCTTCAAGTTGATTTGGTGGGAAAGTGGCAGGTCTAGTGGAAGGGTCTTCACTAGAGGTATTCCTTAATGCTTGCTCGAGTAAGCTGGTGAGATGAGCCACACTAACCCTTTAGAGAATCCAACTCTTCTTGTAAATGAGCTTCACGGTAAGCACGCTCTTCGTCTTTCATATTCCTTGCTCGAAGTCGGGTGTTGTAGACTCTTTGGGGACCTATATTTTGACCTGGTGTATGCATAAGTATTATAATGAATGCATGCATACGAATGCAAAAATCAAAAAGATGCATGTATATGGGTTAAAGAGCTAATCCATGACTTCCTTTGTCAAATACAGGTAGAATCTGAAGTCTGATATGCTCAAAGAGGTTTTACCCAATTCCTTTGAATGATTGAATTCCATACACATTACAAAAGTTCAAAAGTAGGCTTAGGCCTATACAGATGATTCATACAAAGTGTTTTCATTTAAATGTTACTCCTCTATTGGCTACATTCCTAATGAAAAAGGAAACTTCATTCAAATATTTCTCATATCTAAGACGGTTGTTGCCAATCCTGGAAGCCTTCATGACACGACCAAAAGATTGATGTCTTCTCCCAAGTGCAGGACTGTCGAAGTAATAAATAACCTGGCAAGACCGGGGTCGAACCACAGAGAGGTTAATTGTATAAATTATAAATAAAAATACAACAACAACAACAATAATAGTAGTAGTAGTAGTAGTAGTAGTAGTAGTAGTAGTAGTAGTAGTAGTAGTAATAATAATAATAATAATAATAATAATAATAATACTCAGTACGTGGCGTTGTTATACTTGAGAATGATCTAAAAGATCGGGTCACAGGTTTCCACCCTATATACTGAGTTTATGAAAAGATCAAAGAGATATATTATATAATATAAACAGATTTCTGATACGAATGAACAAGGCAGGACCAACAATGTCAGGATCCTTGATCAAACACAGAACATACTTAACGTACATAAAATATAAAAAGAGTTTAAATAACAATATTAGTAGTAGTACTAGTAGTAGTAGTAGTAATAATAATAATAATAATAAAAAGAGGAAGAAATTAATGAGAACCTTGAGATGGAAGATTACTGTAAGGATTAAACAATGATAAAAACAAATGTCAAGGTTAGAGGATCCACTAATGATACTTCAAACAAGTATAGTATAAACTCTTATTACTCAATTTGAAAACCACACACGAAGGAGGTTCCAATCGGATGATTTGTCATTAATAGCTTATTATAAATTGTTAACATGATCATATTAATTATCTTATTTACATAACACCAAACTTTTAAATATTTTCAGGAATTCATGATGCTTATTTATGTTAACAACAAATCAAGTTCCTTTCATAGCACAGGTGTGGCTAAAACCATACGGTTGGGCTATGAGAGTGCCAAGTATTTATTGTACCAAGTGTTATACAACACAAATCTAGATTAACCATTTAACAAGCAAGGTATTAAGACTTAGTAAGATAAAAAGATAAGACATGTTAATATTAATCATTAAGGTCCATGTTGAGTTTACACTATACTTATTCTTACACCATTAGTGTAACCTTTTCACCTTGACATAATAAACTTAGCTAAACATAATGAAGAAGAGAAACATAAATAAACAAAACAAGAACATAAATAAGATACAAGTTAACTAAGGAAAGGAAAGGAAATGAAAAGCATAAACAAGATATTAATGAAAGCAAAACTTAAGAATTACAAAAAAAAATATAAAGAGAGAGAACAAGAGCAAATTCTTGATCTGAACAATCTAGCCCTAAATACATGGCAAATGCCTCCTTTTATAGGCCAAAATTCAGAATTATTGATTTGATGACTAATTGTTGAGTGGGTGGCCAACTTTTAACTTTGTGAAAATCCTTATCTTCGTGTCTGAATAAACCGAAAATGCTAGCATCAGAACTGGGTCTACTTGAAAACATAAAAGTTGTAGGAAATTGACTCTGCTTTCTAGGAAAAAACAATGGAGGTGATTTGGACTTCGAGAACTCCAGATATGGGCCAAACACTGAACAATGTTCGGGCTGGAGGACAAATTTGGACTTCTCCGTTGTTGCTATAATTTGGACTTGCAAATGGCCTTCTTAGATCTTGACAAAAACATGAAAGTTGTAGGCCTATGTCTTACCAAATCTGTGTAAAACTTTGAGATCATTTGGAAATCTAGAACTCGAGATATGACCCAATCACCGAACAGTGTTCTAGTTTGGACTGCACCAACATCTCTTTTCTAAGTTTGGCCCTCTCTTTGTCCTTTCAATTTCCATACTTGAACTCGTCAATCAATCATTTGATTTATGTGATAAGCCTGCATTTAAGATGAACATTTACCATATATTAAGGCATTTTATAGTATTAGACTTGTTATTATAAAGCATGCTTTAGTTAAGGAGTTATTGATACTTTAAGTGAAAAATTATGATATAAAACCTTGATAATTGTGCACTTTTAAGTACTAATCACACCCCCCAACCAGCTTATTACTAGTCCCTATTAATCAAAACGTTAAAATAGAAAAACAATTTGCAAATTCCATAAAGCAAGGCATTCATCATTCAACTTCCATTAATCTATCTAGATAAACAAACTCTCATTAAATTCATATATCTGCTCAATACCTCTTAAACAAGATATTACTAAACCTTTCTTTCGTGCTTAAAATATCAACATATAGTTATGGGCTTTACATGGAAGAAAACAAATTTTTGCTCTAATGTTTAAGGTTAACTTCTTAGGTTGGGATTATTATTTTTTCTTTTTCTTATTTATTTATTATTTATATACACATACAACTTGAAACACAATATATCTTTAACCCATGTAACGAGCTTTCGGCTAATGACTCCTAGACCAGTTGGTCTTAGGGCATTAGGTGTTGAGACACCCCTACGAGCATTAACTCGGTTGCAAATACTGATACGTAGATAGTGCAATGTTTGATTCCCTTAAGCTTTTCTCCTCAACCCATGTAACAAGCGTTGGGCCAATAGCTCCCAAGTCAGTTGACTTTAGGGTATTAAGTGTTAAAACACCCCTTCGGGCTTAATTGCTTAGGTTAGGGAGGCTACGAAACCAAACTTATCTACTTTTTATTATCATTATTTATTGTTTTGTTTTTGTTTTTTTGTTTTTTTTTTTACAAATTATATACTATCCCTTTCACTTAGTTGTTACCTTTAACAAAAGAACATAAATAATGTAATAATCCAATGTGCAACCCACAATCATATGTTAAAGTGTGTGTGTGAAAATGAAGATTTAAGAATACTTGTTAAATGAGCATATGAGCAGAATCAAGTGCTAACAATACAAGAGTTTGTAAACCTGAATATTTCAAGAAGTATTTTGATAGACCTTGTTAAGAATGTTTACTAAGATGCGTCTCAAGAGTCACTTTAACAAAAGAACTTCTTTTACTCTGCCATCCTAGTAACAACAGTTTTGCAAATAGTTTATCAAATAGAAAACACAGTTTTTTTTTTAATATATCAACTACTACCCTTTCCCCCCAACCAAAATGAGACATTGTCCTCAATGTCTTAAGGTAGAAAGATAGAGTATAGAAAACATCACCTGAAATAACGAACACTAACAAACTTGAAACACACTTAAACAAATAAAAAAAAACAACAAAACAACACCCCTTCGGGCTTAATTGCTTAGGTTAGGGAGGCTACGAAACCAAACTTATCTACTTTTTATTATCATTATTTATTGTTTTTGTTTTTGTTTTTTTGTTTTTTTGTTTTTTTTTACAAATTATATACTATCCCTTTCACTTAGTTGTTACCTTTAGCAAAAGAACATAAATAATGTAATAATCCAATGTGCAACCCACAATCATTTGTTAAAGTGTGTGTGTGAAAATGAAGATTTAAGAATACTTGTTAAATGAGCATATGAGCAGAATCAAGTGCTAACAATACGAGAGTTTGTAAACCTGAATATTTCAAGAAGTATTCTGATAGACCTTGTTAAGAATGTTTACTAAGATGCGTCTCAAGAGTCACTTTAACAAAAGAACTTCTTTTACTCTGTCATCCTAGTAACAACAGTTTTGCAAATAGTTTATCAAATAGAAAACACAGTTTTTTTTTAATATATCAACTACTACCCTTTCCCCCAACCAAAATGGGACATTGTCCTCAATGTCTTAAGTTAGAAAGATAGAGTATAGAAGACATCACCTGAAATAACGAACACTACAAACCTGAAACACACTTAAACAAATAAAAAAAAACAACAAAACAACACCCCTTCGGGCTTAATTGCTTAGGTTAGGGAGGCTACGAAACCAAACTTATCTACTTTTTATTATCATTATTTATTGTTTTTGTTTTTGTTTTTTTGTTTTTTTGTTTTTTTTTACAAATTATATACTATCCCTTTCACTTAGTTGTTACCTTTAGCAAAAGAACATAAATAATGTAATAATCCAATGTGCAACCCACAATCATTTGTTAAAGTGTGTGTGTGAAAATGAAGATTTAAGAATACTTGTTAAATGAGCATATGAGCAGAATCAAGTGCTAACAATACGAGAGTTTGTAAACCTGAATATTTCAAGAAGTATTCTGATAGACCTTGTTAAGAATGTTTACTAAGATGCGTCTCAAGAGTCACTTTAACAAAAGAACTTCTTTTACTCTGTCATCCTAGTAACAACAGTTTTGCAAATAGTTTATCAAATAGAAAACACAGTTTTTTTTTAATATATCAACTACTACCCTTTCCCCCCAACCAAAATGGGACATTGTCCTCAATGTCTTAAGTTAGAAAGATAGAGTATAGAAGACATCACCTGAAATAACGAACACTGACAAACCTGAAACACACTTAAACAAATAAAAAAAAACAACAAAACAACACCCCTTCGGGCTTAATTGCTTAGGTTAGGGAGGCTACGAAACCAAACTTATCTACTTTTTATTATCATTATTTATTGTTTTTGTTTTTGTTTTTTTGTTTTTTTGTTTTTTTTTACAAATTATATACTATCCCTTTC
Organism: Populus tremula; assembly: GCA_964019445.1. Classification (NCBI taxonomy): domain Eukaryota; kingdom Viridiplantae; phylum Streptophyta; class Magnoliopsida; order Malpighiales; family Salicaceae; genus Populus; species Populus tremula. The sequence goes on from CAXHTJ010000006.1 coordinate 16,086,136, forward strand.
ACTTAGTTGTTACCTTTAGCAAAAGAACATAAATAATGTAATAATCCAATGTGCAACCCACAATCATTTGTTAAAGTGTGTGTGTGAAAATGAAGATTTAAGAATACTTGTTAAATGAGCATATGAGCATATGAGCAGAATCAAGTGCTAACAATACGAGAGTTTGTAAACCTGAATATTTCAAGAAGTATTCTGATAGACCTTGTTAAGAATGTTTACTAAGATGCGTCTCAAGAGTCACTTTAATAAAAGAACTTCTTTTACTCTGTCATCCTAGTAACAACAGTTTTGCAAATAGTTTATCAAATAGAAAACACAGTTTTTTTTTAATATATCAACTACTACCCTTTCCCCCCAACCAAAATGGGACATTGTCCTCAATGTCTTAAGTTAGAAAGATAGAGTATAGAAGACATCACCTGAAATAACGAACACTGACAAACCTGAAACACACTTAAACAAATAAAAAAAAACAACAAAACAACACCCCTTCGGGCTTAATTGCTTAGGTTAGGGAGGCTACGAAACCAAACTTATCTACTTTTTATTATCATTATTTATTGTTTTTGTTTTTGTTTTTTTGTTTTTTTATTTTTTTTTACAAATTATATACTATCCCTTTCACTTAGTTGTTACCTTTAGCAAAAGAACATAAATAATGTAATAATCCAATGTGCAACCCACAATCATTTGTTAAAGTGTGTGTGTGAAAATGAAGATTTAAGAATACTTGTTGAATGAGCATATGAGCAGAATCAAGTGCTAACAATACGAGAGTTTGTAAACCTGAATATTTCAAGAAGTATTCTGATAGACCTTGTTAAGAATATTTACTAAGATGCGTCTCAAGAGTCACTTTAACAAAAGAACTTCTTTTACTCTGCCATCCTAGTAACAACAATTTTGCAAATAGTTTATAAAATAGAAAACACAGTTTTTTTTTTAATATATCAACTACTACCCTTTCCCCCCAACCAAAATGAGACATTGTCCTCAATGTCTTAAGGTAGAAAGATAGAGTATAGAAGACATTACTTGAAATAGCGAACACTGACAAACCTAAAACACACTTAAATAAATAAAAAAACAACAAAACACAATAATAAAACCAAAAGACGCAAATATTTACAAACGCAGGCTCAAATCCAATCTAATCTTTTTACGGCTTTCCTTAGTTGACCAATTTATGCAACTCATGGAAGGATTAATTACAGGGATGAAATAATGTAGTTGGTCAATCAATTGTTCAGCAGTAGCAGCAGAGATTATGATTTGTCGTGCTGAAGATGTTATAAATTCCTGTTCCACAACATGATCAAGCAAAGACAACAACTTATCATAAAAACCATTAACATTTAACAAACCTATAGGTTTATGGTGAATGTGCAGTTGGGCCCAAGAGAAAATATGAAATATCTCTTCCAATGTGCCCAGACCACCTGGTAAGGCAATGAAGGCATCAACATGGTTAAACATTGCATTCAGTCGATCAGAGATTATGGGGACCTATAATTCCTCTCCAATTGTTTTTCCAATGATGTCTCCTTATGCTAAAGCTTTGGGGACTACCCCCAAAACTTGACTACCTCCTAAAATTGCAGCTATTGACACTCCCACCATTAACCCAAGGTTGCCTCCTCTATACACTAAATGAATCTTTTGCTCAGCTAGTACTTGACCAAGATGATCTGCTGATTCTAAAAACTCTTTTTCTTTCCCAGGACTGGATCCACCGAAAACACAAATACTGTTTATGTGATGACTTGAGGAACCTGCCATTTCTACACACTTCTATATTTGATGAATGTACAGGTAGAGTAGAAATGAAGGGAAGGAAGAGAAGAATTTATAGATGAGAAATTGAAAATGCAATCATACCGCTTATATGTAAGTCAACCATAGTCTCAGATGTCGTTTGGCTAAGCTGGTGCGGCTGTGGTTTAGAGAAAAGTAGTAAAAAACATGTTTGGTTAACTTCAAAACACAATTTATTTTTATGTGGGTCCCATTAGAAACTGCGGTTCAATTGTAAAAAGTAAAAAGCAATTATCTTTTTCTTTTCATGCGTTTCTCCTCTCTCTCATCACCGACAATTTGCAATTGCTTTTTTTTACTTTCCCAACTTCTCTATGTCATCCCTCATCAATTTGCAATTACTTTTCCAACTTCTCTCTATCCCTCATCAATTTGCAATTAACCCAATTTCCCAACGGTCACAACAAACCCAAAATTTCACAGAAGGTTGTTGTAGATCAATGTTACGCCCAGTTTTAACCTTTAGTTCCTTGTCTCTCTCTCACCACCAAACTTTCCCAGTAACCTCAACCTCCAAAATTACGGTCCTCAACCTCCAAACTTTCTGTTACAGTTGCAGATCAATTTGACGAACTAAAAAACCGCAATTTCCTTCCCCAAACTGTTCTCCTCTCTCTTTCTGCTATAACCCCGTTTCTATTTTGCCCTAACACCAACGCCAGAGCGCTTCTTCCCCTCTGTCCATTCAAACACAAACCGTCACATACTGTCCTCCATTGTTACAATTGCAGAAAAAAACCAGAAATCGTGTTGGGAAAGGTCCATGAGCGAAATACCAGGTACTGTGCGTTCCCCTTGTCAATTTTGTTTAACGTGTTTCTCAAAATCTAATTTCTGTCATGGGTTTCTATTGTTTTTTATTTTGCAGAACACAGCTATAACACCGTTGAGGTTTGCAGAACAAAAAGACAGGAGACTGAGGTAAGTTCCTCCCTCATCTCCATCTTCATTTTCAGTTTTTTAGATGAAATATTTCATGTTTGTGCTTCTGCATGCTCGATTACAAATTTTTGATTTATGTAACAACAAAAACCAACCTTCTCTTCTCTCTAAACCCCAAAACTTCATTTCACCACTCAAGCAATCTCTTTCTCTAATCCCATTGAATGATTTAGTCAATCACTACAAAAGATCATCTCATTCTCACCTGAAAATAGTACCCATTTTCCCAAAAGTCTCGAATTTGGGTTCTTTCGATGATTTGATTGAACATTTAGTTTCTAGTTATAAGCACTCGTGTTGTCCGAAGGATGCAAATTTGTTTCATTTAAATGTTCTTAAACATGGGTTTGATTCTGATTTGTTCTTATGCAACACCCTTATTAATGTGTATGTTAGAACTGGTGATTGGGTTTCGGCTCGAAAGTTGTTTAATGAAATGCCGGATAGAAATGGTGTTACGTGGGCTTGTTTGATTTCTGGGTATACTCAGAATGGGATGCCTGAGGATGCATGTGGAGTTTTAAAAGAGATGATTTTTGAGGGCTTTTTGCCTAATCGTTTTGCTTTTGGTAGTGCTATTCGAGCTTGCCAGGAGTCTATGTTATGTGGGCTTCAACTTGGGATGCAAATTCATGGATTGATTTTGAAGTCACCTTATGCAAACGATGCGTCATTGTCTAATGTACTGATATCCATGTACGGTAAGTATCTGGGATATATTGACTATGCTCGTAGTGTTTTTGATGAGATAGAGATTAGGAATTCTATATCTTGGAATTCAATCGTATCAGTTTACTCACAAAGAGGAGATGCAGCTTCTTGTTTTGAACTATTCTCAAGCATGCAAATGGCATATTCAGGTTTAAGTCTGAAACCTAATGAATATACATTTGGAAGTTTAATAACTGTTGTTTGTTCTTCCATTGATTCTGGTCTGTCTTTGCTGGAGAAGATACTTGCAAAAATTAAAAAATTTGGATTACTGGCAAATCTCTATGTGGGGAGTGCTTTCGTTGGTGGGTTTTCAAGGCTTGGATCGTTTGATTATGCTAGGAAAATCAGCTTCTTTGTGCATGATGAGAAACATAAAAAATAACAGTTATCCCTGGCTGATTCATCCGTGCTGATTATTGTTGAATCTAAAACTGTAGAGTTCTTTACAAGCTTTTTTTTTTCTATAAATTGTTGTAATCCTATCAGTAGTTGATTAACCGGGAAAAAAGAGTAATTCTATGTGTGTTTGCTTGATTCCTTTACGTTAGCCAGCATATTAGTTTTTATCATCCTTTCTTTTTCACAAAAATTCTCATGTAATGCTGAACTTTAGATTTACAGTAACTTTGTAAAGCTATTTTGAACAGAAATATTTTGATTTTTACCATGCAGCACAAATGTTTCGATTACAACTTTAGATTTACTGCTCACAGTCCATGCAAGTTACAAACAAACATGCATACTTATCCCATTGCTAGGAAAAACCGTTATAAAGTCTTTTATTTTCCATTCATGAAATAAACTAAAAAATGCATTTTGTCTCTTCGGAACTACTTCCAAAAACTATTCTGGAATTATCTTTATGGTACTAGCCATCATTTTTGGAATCCATCCATTGCAAATCGAAAGAACTATTAACACTGCAATTGTTGAATTGATCTACAAATTTCATTGTTGTTGTTGCTTGTGTGTTATTTACTATGCCTGCATCAAATTTGTTGAATTTATAGCAAATTTCATTGTTTCTTCTGCTTGTCTTCTGCTTTGCATGTGTTTTTAAATTTTTTGTACTTGAAAACCTGCATTTCTGTGATGCTTCTGTGTACTGTGTTACCCATGTCAATTTTGTAGTAATTGTAGCTCAAAATCTAATTTATCTTCTGGGTCTCCATTGTGTATCTGTTTGTAGGACAAAGCTGCAGAACTGCGCTGGTATGGACACCTAAAGAGATAGACTGAGGTAAGTTCCTGCCTTATCTCCATCTTCATTTTCTTTTTTTTAGATGAAAAATTGCATGTCTGTGTACCTGCATGATCAATTACCGTGTGTTCTGCAATTGACAAATTTCATAGCTGTTGTTAATTGTCTTTTGTTTCCTGTGCCTTCATCAATTGTTTTGAATTTAGCAAAATTTAATTGCTTCTATATACTGCTTGTCTGTTGTTCTTTGTTTATGTACTTTAGCAAATATATTTTTTTCCGTTTGTTTTTTCCCTCTGTTTTTGTCTTCTAAACAACATGATGGCAATGAAGTGTTGCTTGATAATTCAAATATTACATGGTTGAAACTAAGTTTTCTGAACAGTTGAAAATTAATGGGTTGCAATTAGATTTCATTACAAATTAACGTGAACATTCCTATTCAAATACATGCATGGTTAATGTTTGTTGCTAACCCACAGCTTTTGTAAATGCTGAACATTGAGTGTTTTATTATTTTTTTAGTCCACGGTTTATGTATGTGCCATAATTTATTTGATATCATTTATTGATTTCAAACTTTTGTTAAATGTGTTAAAAGATATCATGGAAGGTCTTGAATCTTTTGATAAGGCTACTTGGACAAAGGACATGTTGCATATATTTTGTGATATATGCATTAAGGTAATTGATATGGGAATGAGACCTAATACTCATTTCGATAAAACAGGGTGGAAATTTCTTATAACATTATTCAAAGAACAAACTGGCATGCATTCACTAAAACACAATTGAAAAACAAACAGGATGGATGCAAAAAGGATTGGAGGATATGGAATAAGCTGGTTTCTGAAACTGGTGTTGGCTGGAATAGTGAATTAGGCACAATTGCAGCCAACGATGAGTGGTGGAAATAAAAAATTCAGGTACATTCCTTGTCATCCTAACAATTTCTTTTATTATTGTCAAATTCTAGCCCTAAAATTTTACTAGTCTTGATCCTTCATTACTTGATTTAATTTATATGCAGGAAATTAGAGGAGCCAAAAAATTCAGACATGTCGGTATTGAGCCGTCTTTGAAGAATAAATTTGACCGAATGTATTCCAACATTGTCGCACCTGGAGCGTTTGCATGGGCTCCTTCATCAGGTGTACCTGCGGGCAGTGGTGTTGATCCTGGTACAAGCAATGCCGACATTGCTGATGATGGTTTGGAAGAGGGCAACGGTGATTCGGAGGAAGATGTGATTCCATATTTCCAGACTGACAAGGCTCGAATGGTTGGAGGGATAAATATGTCTAGCAGCAGCAATACAAAAGGCGACGACAAAAGAAAAGAACGAGATCATTATGATGTGCGCTGTAGAAAGAAGAAAACATCTGGAATTGGTGTTCAGCTGCTGATAAGGTGCAATCATCTACTTGAGAGTATGTCGACTAAGAGTGATTCGACGTCTGTTAACATGGATCGCGAAGGTTGTAGTATTCCCGAGGTGATGGTTGAGCTGCACTCAATTCCTGGAGTTTCAATTGACGATGAGTTCCACGACTTTTCTACGGAGTATTTGAGTTTAAGAAGAAAAGAGAAATGTGGGCTAGTATGGGTGATAAGGAGCAGAAGTTGAGATGGTTGCAACGAATGTATGCACACACTAAACGTGCTTAGCTGACATGGTATGATTACATTTTCATAACCGTTAATATATTAGCTATGTTCACTTGCTTAATGTATTTATATAAGTTTGTTTTATTGTTGCAGAATAATGGGATGCTGGTTTTTAAAAAGAGTTTTTTCCATTTGCCGAAGTTTAACCCGAGTCATTGTATTCTTCCACATTTCTTGTTGAGATATATGGAAGTTTCCATTTGCGGTAATTTGTTTACTGTTGTATTTATATTAAACTGCTTTTCGGGAGCTAATATACTTGTATGAGGATATTGTTGGCTTTTAATGTTGTATTTTATCAATGTATTAAATATGTCACTTCTATTTTTATTAATGTTTGATAGTTGACCATTGAATTGAATTTGCTGGTAATTTTCCTTCACTGTGTTGATATACCATGTGCAGCTACTGTGTGAATATTTATTTGTTTTCTTTTTCTGCTGTGAGTTGATGGGTGCTGCAGGTTGATAAGAAAACTGCAAGTAATTGAGACACCATATGCAGCTGCAGTTTGATAAGATGGATTTGTTTTCTTTTCTGCCGTGTGCTTGTGCAGTGTGATAATATGCTCTTTTTTTTTTCTTTTCTGCCGTGAGAATGAAGATGATGCCTTGTTAAATGTTGTTTGAGCTGCTTAAATTTTCCATTGTTTGAGCTGCTGGAATGTGCTACTATCAATGTTGTTTGAGCTGCTAGAATTGCTACTGTCAATGTTGTTTGAGCTGCTGGAATTTTCCATTTTCAGCGTTGGTGTTGGATGATTTTATCAATGTATTAAATATGTCACTTCTGTTTTTATTAATGTCCGATAGTTGACCATTGGATTGAATTTGCTGGTAATTTTCCATGTGCAGCTACTGTGTGAATATTTGTTTGTTTTCTTTTTCTGCTGTGAGTTGATGGGTGCTGCAGGGTGATAAGAAAACTGCAAGTAATTGAGACACCATGTGCAGCTGCAGTTTGATAAGATGGATTTGTTTTCTTTTCTGTCGTGTGATTGTGCAGTGTGACAATATCCTTTTTTTCTTTTCTTTTCTGCCATGAGAATGAAGATGATGCCTTGTTAAATGTTGTTTGAGCTGCTGGAATGTGCTACTGTCAATGTTGTTTGAGCTGCTGGAATTTTCCATTTTCAGTGTTGGTATTGGATGATTTTATCAATGTATTAAATCTGTCACTTCTGTTTTTATTAATGTCCGATAGTTGACCATTGGATTGAATTTGCTGGTAATTTTCCATGTGCAGCTACTGTGTGAATATTTGTTTGTTTTCTTTTTCTGCTGTGAGTTGATTGGTGCTGCAGGGTGATAAGAAAACTACAAGTAATTGAGACACCATGTGCAGCTGCAGTTTGATAAGATGGATTTGTTTTCTTTTCTGCCGTGTGCTTGTGTAGTGTGACAATATCCTTTTTTTTTTCTTTTCTGCCGTGAGAATGAAGATGATGCCTTGTTAAATGTTGTTTGAGCTGCTGGAATTGCTACTGTCAATGTTGTTTGAGCTGCTGGAATTTTCCATTTTCAGCGTTGGTGTTGGATGATTTTATCAATGTATTAAATCTGTCACTTCTGTTTTTATTAATGTCCGATAGTTGACCATTGGATTGAATTTGCTGGTAATTTTCCATGTGCAGCTACTGTGTGAATATTTGTTTGTTTTCTTTTTCTGCTGTGAGTTGATGGGTGCTGCAGGGTGATAAGAAAACTGCAAGTAATTGAGACACCATGTGCAGCTGCAATTTGATAAGATAGATTTGTTTTCTTTTCTACCATGTGCTTGTGCAGTGTGATAATATGCATTTTTTTCCTTTTCTGCCGTGAGAATGAAGCTGATGCCTTGTTAAATGTTGTTTGAGTTGCTGGAATTTTCCATTGTTTGAGCTGCTGGGATGTGCTACTGCCAATTTTCCATTGTTTGAGCTGCTGGAATTTTCCATTTTCAGTGTTGGTGTTGGATGAAATATACATATAAAATGTGTTTATTTTGTGAGGTGCCAATTGAATCTCCAGGTACAGTTGAATACAAATATTTGGTGCTTTTGATGATTTTTGTACATGTGGGTGGGTGTGCACGGACATGGTGATAGTAAAAGCAAAAAAAATGGGTCAGGAATCTTGAATAAGAAAGTGAGAACATAAGGTGAAAAAATATGTCAAAATATAGAATATATTAGCTGTAAACGTAACATTTACTATCTATACATGTGATATTGTACTTATAAAAGCAAAGAGTTTTTTCTATATAAAGAGGATAGTTTGTAAGCCAACTTTCAAAGCTTTTTTTTACTTCATAACAAACCTGTCAAACTTCATCTGTATTTCATACAAGCAAGTGAAACACAGTTTTTGTTGGCTTTACAGGTATGAAGAAACTTATGTTGCACCAACTATTTGATACTTCTTTTTTTTTAATGATATTTAATTATTTAAATATTTTTATTAACAACATATAATTTTGTTTTTGTTTCCATGTAATTGAAGTTATGGATGATTCACGGTTTAATGACATATTTAATGGGGATTTCGATGGCAATTATGATAATGTAATGAACCGAATTGTAGACCACATTAATTATCCTAGTTGTGAAGGTAGTGGTGCTCCATTTTCTGGTGCTGGAGATGATAGTGATGGAACAACACCGACGATAGTAATGATGACAGTGATGATGACGTTGACGATGACAGTGATGGTGACGATGCATTTATTATAAGGAGGCATTGTGATATGAAAAAATTAATTATATGCACAGCTAGAGCTATAAACACGTATTATATTAATTATATGTATAAAGAACCATGTATTGTTTCATATAACACAGGAATGCGTTGGTTGACAGAGGTTTTAAGAGGGCATTGGAAACGAAGTGTTAACATGTTCAGGATGGACGCAACCACTTTGTTGAGTTTGTGCACCGACTTGGAAACGCACCATGGCTTAAAATCGTCAAGAAGAATGAGCGTTATTGAAAAGGTGGCAATGTTTCTATTTACAATAGTAGTTGGGGCATCAAATAGAAAAGTGCAGGAAAGATTCCAGCATTCAGGTGAAACTATTAGTAGATGTTTTAAAGAAGTGCTTAAATCATTACGTTTGTTTGCTGTAGAAGTCATAAAACTAGTAGATTCACAATTTACGAGCACACCAAGAGAAATTCCTATGAATCCAAGATTTGTGCCACATTTCAAGGTAAGATTAATTTTTTATAAATATAATTAAGTAGATTAATTAAGTTGTTTAGAGGAGTATGAAATATATTATAAATGTTTATTAGTACTATAAATGTTTTTGTGGCATGTAGAATTGTGTCGGTGCAATTGATGGAACACATGTTCGTGCCTGCATACCAGCTGCAAATCAAATTCCATTTATTGGAAGAAAAGGTGTACCAACATAAAATGTCATGGTCGCTTGTAGTTTTGACATGCAATTCATGTTTGTGTGGGCAGGATGGGAAGGCAGTGCACACGATACGCATATTTTTCTTGAGGCTATTGACAATAGCAATATCAACTTTCCAAAACCTCCAGAAGATTGTGATTTTGACTAAATTGAAGATTTGATAATTGAAGGAATATAATTATTTTTTAATGTTTTGTTTAAAATTACAATGTTATTTTTTTCAGGAAAATACTATTTGGTTGATGCTGGATATCCAAACGAGTATGGATATTTGGGTCCCTACAAAGGCGAGAGGTATCACTTCCAAGAATTTAGGCGTCGTGGACAACCAAGTGGTCGGAAAGAAGTGTTTAATCGTGCACACTCGTCACTACGTAATGTGATCGAACGTTCTTTTGGGGTATGGAAACAGAGGTGGAAAATTTTGCAAAACATGCCTGCTTATCCATACAAAACACAAGTTGAGATTGTAGTTGCATCAATGACACTACATAATTATATTAGAAGGAGATCGCAAGATGATGCAGTTTTTTCTAAGTATGATCGCAACCCCAATTTAATTCCAGATGACTTTTTACCTGATATTGTTTAGGCTTCGGCCGTTCAAGGCTCACAGAGGCCTTCACGTATGGATTTTGTACGCGATGGAATTGCAAATAGTTTGATGGAACAATAAAAGAGTACATTAATGTATAAGGATTTTTCACTTTGTTATGTAATCATAATTACAAAACACCTATGTTTTGGAATTTTATATATGTGTCCATATATGTCCTTTTAATTAATTAAAATCAAATATAAAACACAAACTATATTAACAAAACACAAGAAATTTTTTTTTTGAACCACAGTTTTACCAAACACAAAACTGTTTTTTTTCCACCACAATTTGAACCACAGTTTTGTAACCAAACACAAGAAACTATTTTTTTTAAAACCACAACTTCAACCACAGTTTTAACCAAACACCAAATTTTTTAAAAATCAACCTCACAAAAAGTACTTTTTATTAAACTGTTTTTTTCAAACCGCAACCACAAAAGCTACCACAATACCAAACACACACTCTCTCTCTCTCTCTCTCTCTCTTTATTTATTTATTTATTTTGAAAAGCATGTGTATGTACAGGTAGTTGTGATTGTGGCTCACATCTTTCCTTGGTTTTATGTCCAAGAACGGCTTAAACGCCCTCTATGGGTCGGGGATAGGCTTCCCATCTAGTTTTCTTAAAAACTGACAAACAGGGTCTTTTTTAGTCAGATTCCCAAGACTAAGTCGAGCATGTTCTTTATGGAATTGTGGACATAAATCATGAATTGCACGATGCACATCTCCACTAGGGTGCGTCTCAAGAGTCAATAAAAGATATCTAAAGACCCCTTACTCAGGCCATCCTTAATGAATTGTATTTTATCTTCACGGTTTACAGATATCATTCCTAAAGAATGACATGTAGCATTACAAGTCCATCTGGCACATCTGTGACAGACTTTCAGTCGTTTTGCACGACGTTTCTTTGCAAAAGTGCTCTTACCTGTTCCAGGCATGTACGAAATGAAAGAATTGGAGTACTCACCTGATAATCGGACCTTTGCTTCAATTAGCCAACGAATATCTTCAGGAATTCTATGGTTCATTAACAACCTCAATCTTTCACACCTAGCACGGTAAATTTTTATAATCGCATTCTGAGGCAGAGCGGGAAAATACTTTTTCAATTTTTCAAGAGTGGTGTCCATTTGCAACTGAGAATTGGGGGAGAGATTCAAAGAAAGGAGAAAGAGCAAAGAATTGCACAAATATATACACAGATATCAGTTATCATGGAAAATTGAAAGAACCAACTTAAGAGTCACGGAGTACCGTTATTCGCCATTTGACCGGGGTGAGAGACACTAGCAAAACAAAAGTCACACAAAAACAATGTGAGAAAAAGAATCAATCTTTATATACAGGATCACCCAATTCAATAGAGTCATTTTCAATAGGAAAATTATCAAAATAAACTTTCAAACGATGGCCATTTACCTTGAAAACATTACCATTCTTTGGATTTTTGATATCACATGCCCCATATGGATACACATGTTTCACACTAAAAGGACCGCTCCATCTTGATCTTAGTTTTCCAGGAAATAAATGGAGTCGAGAATTATAAAGCAAGACTTTTTTACCAGCATTGAATGTTTTTCTCAGTATTTTCTTGTCATGAAATGTAAACACCCAAAAATATTATATATATATATATATAATATTATATATATATATATATATATATTTAGAGAGAGAGAGAGATGATGATGAATGTAGTTTTCGCTGCCGATGCAGAAATCGGCAACGATGCAGTTTTCGCTGCCGATTCTGGACTTGGCAGCGACGCTGCCTTCACTACCGATACAGAAATCGCAGCGACACAGTTTTTCGCTGCCCATTTCTTTATCGGCAGTGACGCAGTTTCTGCTGCCGATTTCTGGATCGGCAGCTACGCAGTTTTCACTGCCGAGGTAGAAATCGGCAGCAATGCAGTTTTCGCTGTCGATTTCTCAATCAACAGTGACGCAGAGCTGGGAGGGAGGGGTAAAACTGGTTTTAGATAAACCAAATAAGGATAAGAACACACCTAAACCAACCCCCAAACAACCCATTTCATTTTATGGGTAGTATAAATACAAAGAGGGGAGAGAGAATGATCCATCTTCTTCCCAAACCAGCAGCTGCATGCCGTTCTTCCCTTCCCCTTTCACAACAGAAACGTGAATCAAACCAGTAGAGATTGCCTTGTGAGCTTGTGAGGGAGAGATGAGACCTTGAGAAAGGAGTGGGCAGCTGCATAGAGGAGAGGAAAAAGTGAGCTGAAAAACGTGAGAGGAAGAAGAAGGAGGAGAACCAGCAGCTGAAGAGAAAAGAATAGTGTCAAACCTTCCTCAAACTTAGTTAAATTCAGAAGGTATGAGTCATGAAACTCCCTTCCTCTCCCCCTTAAGATCAAAAACGAAAATGAAGAAGAAAAACCCTAAGAAAAATATGATCTAAGACCTAAGCCAGCTATGAAGGAAACTAAAATTAACTAGGAGAACTAGCAAACAGAAGTGAAATAAAGTCAATTCAGAACATCTAACAAATCATGGTAGAGGCTGGCTTTAACTATGGGGTAGGCCAGCATGCATGTGTGTGTGTGTTTTGCTAGGGTTAATTAATGTGTTCTGCTAGAATTTATTGAAAGATTACATGCTGTAATGATGGTTTCCATATGTGTATTCTGCTGGAATTTTGTTGAAGAATTATGTGCTGAAATTGATGGTTTGATGTGGTTGTTGCAGCGAAATTCTGTTTCGCTACCGAAACCGAACCTCCTGGAGCGAATTAATATTCGTTTTCGATTTGTGTGTTGTGTAGCGAAACTCTGTTTCGCTGCCGAAACTGAGCCTTCTGCAGCGAATTAATATTCGTTGCCGATTTGTGTATTGTGCAGCCGAATTCTGTTTCGCTGCCGCAACTGAACCTCCTGCAGCGATTCTGTTTTGCTGCCGAAACCAAACCTCCTGCAGCGAATCGATATTTGTTGCCGATTTGTGTGTTGCACAGCGAAATTCTGTTTCGCTGCCAAAACCAAACCTCCTGCAGCGAATCGATATTCGCGACTTCGTGTGTTGCGCAGCGAAATTCTGTTTCGCTGCCGCAACTGAACCTCCTGCAGCGAATTGATATTCGTTGTTGAGTTGTGCAGCGAAACTGTGGCACCAACAGCGATGCAGTTGTCGCTGCCGAACTGGCTACCGGCAACGAAACAGTTGTCGCTGCCGAACTGGCAGCCTGCGGCGAACCAGTTCTCGCTGCCGAATTGGGCAGCCCGCAGCGAACCAGTTCTCGCTGTCGATTTCTACAAAAGTCTCCTAGGCAGGAATGACTTAAATGCTAGTAACAATTTCATGATATGATGGTGTAAAATATGGAACACTTGAATGTGAACATATGAACTTTTGAAATAAGTGTGATGATGAATATGATTCAAAAATAAAATAAACACAATTGTGCTGATTTGTGACCAATGATGTCTTAGGTGGTGCGGTCGGGATTGGACCATCATTAAGACAGGAACAACCCACAGGTGGAGCAGGTAGGTGACTTGCACCTTTCTTTTTCATACGTTGAATTTTGAAATATTTTAACTTGAGTACTACCATATTGTTAGAACCGATATTAAATTGTTAACGCTTAATTGTTGATTAAAGATTGATTAGCTTCGGCTAATGGCATCCGAACGGATGGCCGGGACAAAGAGTGATTAGCTTCGGCTAATGGCATCCGAACGGATGGCCGGGACAAAGAGTGATTAGCTTTGGCTAATGGCGTCCGAATGGATGGCTGGGATGAAGGACTGATTAGCTTCAGCTAATGACATCCAAACGGATGGCCGGGACAAAGAATGATTAGCTTTGGCTAATGGTGTCCGAATGGATGGCCGGGATGAAGGACTGATTAGCTTCGGCTAATGGCATCCAAACAGATGGCCGAGACAAAGAATGATTAGCTTTGGCTAATGGCGTCCGAATGGATGGCCGGGATAAAGGGATGATTTCGCTGTTGATGCAGAAATCGGTAGTGACGCAGCTCCGCTGCCGATTCTGGATCGACAACGACGTAGTATTCGCTGCCGATACAAAAATCGGCAGCGACCCAGTTTCCGCTGCCGATACAGAAATCGACAGCGACGCAACTTCCACTGCCGATTATGGATCGGCAGTGACGCAGTCTTCGCTGCTGATACAGAAATCAGTAGCGACCCAGTTTCGCTGCCGATACAGAAATCGGCAGCGACACGGTTTTCACTGTCGATTCCTTGATCGGCAGTGATGTAGTTTCTGTTGTCGATTTTGGATCGGCAGCGACGCAGCTATCGCTATGGAATCCGGATGGATGGCCGGGACAAATGAATGACTAGTTTCGGCGAATGGCATCCGAAAACTTGTGTATCTATATGTACTACTAGCTGTTACATCAAATACATGAAGAAATTATAAATGTTAATGCTTTATTTAATTGTCAGACCATTAGTTACCATTATTATTATTAAGTATTTGCATTCTCTTAAATGTTTTGTACTGCTACAGGGACGTCACACCAACGAGATGTCTAGGATACCCGATATACGGGAACCTACTTTTGCAAGGAATTAAGTAGATGCATTTTAAATCACAATGTATTTTGTAGGGATCAATGTACTGAATGTATAATTTTTATTAGATCCGACAAGGGACACGAACTGAGCCGCCCTCCTTAGAAAGGAGGGGCATGAACCGAGGTGCCCAAGGTTGGCAAGATGAAGATCCCTTGGATGATACGGCATCTCATGCTCTGATAATACCACCCGAAACCTTGCAGGGGGAAGATACGCTGGCGGGGAAGGCTCGAGGCCTAATCAGACAGAGGGAACACCCCCCGTCGCAACAGAGCAGCGAGAAAGATCAGAAGCACAACCATCTGTTGTTCCAACTGGTGTGCCCCCACAATATGTAGATGCGGGATTCCTTGTACAAATAGTTAAAGCAGTGATGGAGGGCATGGCTAGTTCAGCGGCACAAACAACTCCCACCACGCAGATTCCACCAGCAGCCCCTATGACTAGCATGACCATGGATAATGTGGTGCCACTAGTGCGACTAGTCAAGAGTATGAGGGAAATGGGCTGTAACCGTATATGGGGGAACAAGATGCAGAGATAGCTGGAAGATGGATCAGGAAGGTAGAAAAGACAATGATTCAAATAAGCATACCCGAGGGTTTGAGGGTAAAACCCAGTTACTGTCTGATAGGGCCATGACATGGTGGGAAACAGTTCAGCTGAGGCGTGCGACTGAGACACTAACTTAGAGTGACTTCAAGATAGAGTTTGAGAATCAGTTTTATTCCAAGTATCATCGCAAGGTGATAGAACAAGAGTTCTTAGCATTAAGACAGGGTGATATGTCAGTATTGGAGTACGAAAGGAGATTCCATGACCTCTCATTATTCTCCCCACATTATGTGCCGACAGAGGAACAGATGATTGAAAAGTTGAGAGAAGGTTTACGACAGGATTTGAGACAAGGATTGATCGCCTTGCGATTTAAATCGGTGAGGGAGTTGATTAAGGTTGCACAAGCTCTGGAGGCATGTATTGGAGAAAGCCAAGGGGGGTATCAGGGTATAAGCAAAAGGAGAGATGGGGACTATTTCAACGGCAGACCACCGCACCCAAAGAAAGGAAAAAGTGGAGTGTTGAGCAGCACGGAAAAAGGGGAGTTTGATATTACCGTCTCACCAATAGTCAAGTGGGAGAGTGATGGTTGGACAATCGCACTCGAGGGCAAACTCTTCAACTGGGACCGGTGACCGCAGAGGTGTTGACTATCCTTTTTGTGTAAAATGTGGACAAAAACACCCTGGGGACTGCTTAGTTTCCCCTGGGCGATGCTTTGTGTGCAGAGGAGAGGGTCATAGGTGGAGGAACTACCAGTATCTTAGCCAAGGGTGTCATTACTGTGGTGGGAGAGGTCATTACAAGAGGGACTGCCCCAAAAGAAACACCGGACAAGTACAGAGCTATAGACAACCCAGTCAGAGCCACCATGTAAAGATCCTATATCGGAAGCGAGTGTCCAGAGCCAGGGCCTTATAAGTGCATGCTCACCTTGACTAGTAAGACGTGTTTTGGGAAGTCAGGCCCCACGGTGGGCTCTCTTCTGCAAGGACAAACCCGTGCGAGCCTGTGGGACCCAAAGCGGACAATATCTTGCTAGTGAGGTGGGGTGTTACATTTGGTATCAGAGCCGAGGATGGCTCGTCTTAAGATGGGGGATTGTAAAGATCCCACATCGGAAGCGAGTGTCCAGAGCCAGGGCCTTATATGTGCATGCTCACCTTGACTAGTAAGACGCGTTTTGGGAAGTCAGGCCCCACGGTGGGCTCGCTTCTACAAGGACAAACCCGTGCGGGCCTGTGGGACCCAAAGCGGACAATATCTTGCTAGTGAGGTGGGGGTGTTACATGAAACTTTTTTATTCTTGCTTTATGAATTCTTGAATTTTCATATGCATCATTTCTTATTTCCTCAAGCTCATTTATTTGCAATTTTCACAGCTAACTAGCATTATCAATGTTTGAATTGAAAGCTTTAATAGCCCAATAAGCTTTATGTTCAATTTCCACAGGCAAGGACAAGGTTTCCATAGACTAGTCTATAAGGTGACATACCTAATGATGTTTTATAGCAGTTCGATAAGCCCAAAGTGCATCATTAAGTCTTAAAGACAGTCTTTCCGATTAGGGTTCACCGTTTTCTCCAAGATCTGTTTGATCTCCCTATTAGCAAGTTCTACCTGTCCACTCGTCTGAGGGTGATAAGGGGTGGCAACTTTGTGTGTGATTCCATATTTCTTCATTAAAGACTCAAATGGCTTGTTGCAGAAATGTGTTCCACCATCACTTATCATGGCTCGAGGGATTCCAAATCGACTTAAAATGTTTTCTTTCAAAAACTTTATCATTGTTTTGTGATCATTGTTTCGACTTGGAATTGCCTCTATCCATTTTGAAACATAATCTACTGCGACCAATATGTACAAGAAACCAAATGATGGAGGAAATGGACCCATGAAATCTATACCCAACAGTCAAAGATCTCAATGACAAGAATAAGATTTAAAGGCATCATGTGAAGTTTTCGAAATAGATCCCAACTTTTGACAATTTTCACAAGTCTTACAGAATGCATGTGAGTCTTTGAACATGGTGGGCCAGTAAAATCCACTTTGTAAGATTTTTGCAGTTGTCTTTCTTGATGAGAAATGACCCCCACATGCCTCAGAATGACAAAATTTAATGACACTACTTACCTCATTGTCAGGAATGCATCTTCGAAATATTTGATCAGGACAATATTTGAATAAATAAGGGTCATCCCAATAAAAGTTCTTCACTTCGTTCAAGAACTTTCTTTTGTCTTGGGTACTCCAATGAGCTGGCAATTGTCCTGAAACAAGAAAATTAACAATATTAGCAAACCAAGGCATTGTAGAGACAGAAAATAAAGATTCATCAGGAAAGTAGTCATCGATTGGTGTGATGTCAGATCTCGAATCGGTTGTCAATCTTGACAAATGATCTGCGACAACATTTTCGGTGCCTTTCTTGTCTTTGATTGTGATATCAAATTCTTGAAGTAACAAAATCCACCGCACCAATCTAGCCTTAGAATCTTTCTTAGAGAGAAGATATTTCAATGTTGCATGATCACTAAAAACAACAACAGGTGAGCCAACAAGATAAGATCTGAACTTGTCACATGCAAATACTACTGCAAGTAATTCTTTTTCAGTGGTAGTGTAATTCATTTGAGCACTATTTAAAGTTTTACTTGCATAGTAAATCACATAAGGTTTCTTATCTTTTTTTGTCCCAAGACAGCACCCACGGCATAATCACTAGCGTCACACATTATTTCAAAAGGTAGTGACCAATCAGGAGGTTGAATGACAGGAGCAGAAGTAAGCAAGCTTTTAAGTTTAACAAAGGCTTTTCACATTCTTCATCCATTCAAAAACATTTTCCTTTGTTAAAGGTTACACAATGGTTTAGATATTACACTAAAATCTTTGATGAACCTTCTGTAAAAACCAGCATGTCCTAAGAATGATCTAACATCTTTAACAGATTTTGGTGTTGGTAAGTTGGCAATTAACTCGATTTTAGATTTGTCAACCTCAATTCCTTTCGATGAAACAATGTGACCAAGTACAATGCCGTTTGTTACTATAAAGTGACATTTTTCCCAATTCAGTACAAGATTCTTCTCTTCACACCTGTTCAAAACCTTTTCCAAGTTAGTTAAACAATCATCAAATGAATCACCAAAAACAGAAAAATCATCCATAAAAATCTCAAGAAAACATTCAACCATATCACTGAATATGCTAAGCATGCATCTTTGAAACGTGGCTGGTGCGTTACATAATCCAAAAGGCATTCTTCGATATGCAAAAGTACCAAATGGACATGTGAAAGTAGTCTTCTCTTGATCTTCCAATGCAATTTCAATTTAATTGTATCCTGAATAGTCATCTAGGAAATAATAAAATTCATGACCTGCAACTCTTTCTAGGATTTGATCCATGAAAGGTAAAGGGAAATGATCTTTTCTAGTCATTGAATTAAGTTTCCTATAGTCAATGCACATGTGCCAACCAGTAATAGTCCTAGTTGGAATTAACTCATTTTTCTCATTTGTTATCACAGTGACTCCAGACGTTTTGGGTACAACTTGGGTAGGACTTACCCATTTGCTGTCAGAAATAGGATAAATGATTCATTATCTAGAAGCTTGATAACTTCATTTTTCACTACTTCTTTCATATAGGATTAAGTCTTCGTTGCATTTCTCTAGATGGTTTAGCATTTTCCTCCAAATAAATCATGTGTGTGCAAATCAAAGGACTAATTCCTTTTATGTCAGTTATGGTCCATCCTAATGCATTTTTATGCATTTTCAAAGTTGTAATAACTTACCTTCTTGATGTGCATTAAGTTTGGAAGAGATTATTACCGAAAAGTTTCATTTTCTCCTAAAAATGAGTATTTGAGATTGACTGGTAATGGCTTCAAATCAGGTTTTGGTGGTTGAACACTTGAAGGTATGGACTCAATTGATTGTGGTGGTAATTATTCAATTTGTGGTCTCTAATTACATGCCTTTGCTTCTTCCTAAAAATAAATCATTTGTAACTCGTCAGTTCATCAATCTTTTTTTTTTTTTTTTTGATCAAATGTAAGTATTGTATAGATCAAAAAGGAGCTGGAGACCAGCAATACAAAGAAAAGGGGACAGAGTCCCTTGACTAAAACAGGACCTGACAAAACAAGCTTGCCGAGCAAAAGAAAAAGGAAACAGACTCCCTTGAACAAACCATAAACAAGACCAGCTTGTTTAAAAGCAAAGGGAACAGACTCCCTTGAACAAGCATGAAAACCATATGATAAATACATACAACCAAACAGCATCTCTAGGACCAACCAATAGAAATACAGCACTACAGGAATCATCATCACGAGAATAACCCCATGAAGAAACCAAGCAGGACATGAAGAGACCAGCCGTGCAGCTCCGCAAGCCAGCTCCCATCAGAGATTGGAATAATGGAAGCCTAACACAGCCGAGACAGCCCAAAAGAAGCAACCAACAGATCATGCCGCGTGGAAGCAACAACAACAAACAGGGGCCGACACTCACCATAATAGCAGGCCTAACAAATTAATATTTTAGCAACAATGGACATTAGCCAGCAGATCACAATCAGAGAACGAATAAAGGAGAGCCCTTTCATCATCACAGCCAAGAAAGCAGAGCCCTTTCATCATAACAAAGGAAGCCAATCAGAATCTCCCACCCATCCAGATTAAAGGAAGAACCATGCGGAGGCTAAAAGGCTAACAGCCAATAACGGGCAGCTATGTGTAACTCCAGCATGGGGGAGAAGAAGAAGGACCCCATCATCAAAAGTTTCACGTGAGGCCGAAAGCATGAGCCATGCATTCACGTTGCAAACTCTGAAGGAGAGGGCCATGACTATATAATTCCAGCAGCCACCCGAGGACAACGCTTGGACAAGAAAAATCCCACTTGCATGAACCATGCACACACGAGATGCACCCACTTCATATATCTGCCAAAGAAGAGCTCACTTGGACCCACCCATGAATTACCCATGCAGCAGCTTACGTCCAAACCAGCCACAAGAACGAGCGGTCAGTCTTGAATCAGTGTTCATCTTCGACATGTATGCGCAGCAGTTCCCATCAACCAACCAGCAATGAAAGTTGAACAAAAGCATTGCCATGAGCAGCTTATCTTCAGAGGACCGCAACATGCACCTCAACCAACATTGAGAATGTGGTGGTCTTTCTCGTAGAAGTGAAAAACAGTATAGAACATAATCTGAAATTTTCTAAAAAGAATGCCCACCGCAGAACTCTTTCCTTCAAAAGTTCTCTTGTTTCTTTCTTCCCAGATGAGATAAACCGTGAGACCCAAAGAGACTCTTCTCATTCGGGCTTCTAAGTTATTTCCTCCAGTGTGAAGCCCCCTGATGGCACTGGTTAAGGTCATCATCCTCCTATTGATGCGCAGCCACAGCTTGATTTGCAACCAGAGGGAAGCTGACCAAGAGCAAGTGAAAAATAAGTGGCTGTGTGATTCTTCTATCTGCCCACACAGTACACACGAGGTATCTAATTGAAAAAACCGCAGCCGATCTTTTGTTCTCAATTTTCCCAACACTGCTAGCCATAAAATGAAGTTGTGTCTTGGCATAGACCATTTCTCCCACACCACTCGCGCCCAGCTAACTTGAGGACCAGAGAGTCTAAAATAATTATATGCTTGCACCGAGAAGCTGCCATCCCCTCTGTTCCATTGCTGGAGTAATGCTACTGCCTCCTCTTGGCACCCACAGTCTTCAAGCAACTGATCTTTTAGCATAATAATAGATTTCCAAAGAGGGGATGAAGAGTGATGAGCAGTCACAGCCCATATAATATTCTGACGCAGGTAAAAGTGATGAACCCATTTGATCCATATGGAGTCAGTTTTGAGGTGGATATTCCAGAGCTGTTTTGCTAAGAAACTCTTGTTACGAGCTTTTAGATCAAATAGACCTAGGCCTCCTTCCTTTTTGGGGAGACAGAGCTGCTTCCAGGCCACCAGAGCAGAGTTGCTGTTTGTATGGTTGCCTGACCACAAGAAGTTTCTGCAGATGCAAATAATTTGATGAACTACATTGCTTGGCATAGGAAAGATGCTAAGCCAGAACTGAACCATTCCATAGAGTACTGTCCGCACAAGCTCCAATCTCCCAGCATAAGTGAGATGTTTTCCCATCCAACTTTGCACTGCCAATTCCAGTTTCTGCAACAAAGGAGAGTATTGGCTTGCTAGAAGTCTGTGGGGACTGAGAGGGACACCAAGATATTTGAAGGGGAAACTTCCTTCTCTAAAGCCAGTGTCATGGAGGATTAACTGCTTCAAACTATCTCTAACTCCCCCAAAATAGATCGATGATTTCGCTGCATTTATAGTCAACCCTGAAGTTTGCCCGAAGATGATTAGCTGCTGGAAAATAGTGGAAACCGAGTGTCTATCCCCACGAGACAGCAAAAGCACATCATCAGCAAAGGCAAGGTGGCATATATCATGGACATTACATTTCGGGTGGAAGCGAAAATCACTATTCCTCGACGCTAGCTTAAGCATTCTGGAGAAGTATTCCATGCATAAGATGAATAAATATGGTGATAATGGATCACCTTGTCTAACTCCACTCTTTCCAGGAAAGAAACCATAAAGAGTGCCATTTACTGCAACAGAGAAGGATGTAGTTTCAACACATTTCATAATTAAGTGCACAAATCGGTCTGGGAAGCCAAACACATGCAGCAGCTGACGCAGAAAATGCCACTGAACTGAATCAAAAGCTTTCTTGAAATCAACCTTCATGAGACATCTAGGAGAAGCTCTTTTCCTGCCGTAATGACGAAGGAGCTCCTGGACTAAATTGATGTTGTCTGACATCATTCTCCCACCTAGAAAGGCATTTTGCAATGGACTAATAATGACGTTTAGAGCAGAAGCTAATCTCCCCGAAAGGATTTTAGATATCACTTTATAGATCACATTGCAACAAGAAATGGGCCGAAAGTCAGCTGCTGTATTTACATTTGCTGCCTTGGGGATCAGAGCAATAATAGAGTGGTTAACTTGCTTCAAAAGTTTCCCAGAAGTAAAGAAATTCTGAACAGCCGCACAAAAATCCCCTCCAATGATATCCCATGATTTTTTGAAGAAGAATGAAGAATAACCATCCGGCCCTGGAGCTTTATCATTCCCAATACCAAACAGAGCATTTTTAATGTCGTCATTGGATACAGGAGCTAAAAGAGACTCATGAGATCTTTCATTGAGGCAGGGCCCACTTTGAATAACATCAATATCTAGGGGGAGAGTTTCCTTGCAAGAGCCTAGGAGCTGCTGGTAGAACCTTACGAATTCTTCACCCATTTCAGCCTCTGATGTAGTCAGGGTGCCATCACTACAGTGAATAGCAGGAATATAATTCCGTCTGTTTTTCTGATTCATTAGTGCATGAAAAAAGCTTGTGCCTCTGTCACTGTCTTTGAAAAAGTTGCACTTAAGTTTCTGCGAGAAGAACATTTTCTCCAATGATTTAAGATTCATTAGTGTCAACCGTAACTGCTTATCATGCTCCAATAGGTGTAAATTGTCCCTGTCATCATGAAGAGCAATTTGGTGATTCTCTAGTGATGCCTCAGCTCTAGCAACTCTTTCAGATATGTGGCTGAAATGTAGTTTATTTAGCTCTTTCAAAGGTCTCTTCAGAAACTTGAGCTTCTTACAAAGAGAGAACATAGGCGAGCCTTGGATGTGGCTGGTCCAGTTATCAGATATAATCTGCAAGAAATTATCGTGAGAAGCCCACATATTGAAGAATTTAAAATGGCGTCTCCCCTGTCTGTTCTGGTAATCAAACCGAATAATTGCTGGAGAATGATCAGTGAAGGCCCCAGGATTGCCGAAGTGGACGTGAGCTGGAGCTTGTAGTGAAGACCAAGATGAGTTGACCAGAACTCTATCTATTTTGCTCCATACTCTTCCATTATTCCAGGTAAAGTGGCAACCCGTGAAATTGAGATCAACAAGCCCAAGGTCTGTACAACATTCTCTAAAATCCGATGTTTCATAGCTGGAGACAGGCTCTCCATTGTGCTTGTCAGTCTGAGACAGGACAGAGTTAAAGTCACCCATAACCAACCATGGGCAATTAGGCTGCCATGCTCTTAAGTCTGTCCATAGAGATCTTCTTGCAACAATTGTATTGAATCCATACACAAAAGTGACAGTGAAGCTAAGCTGGAGGACTAAGCTGCTGATAATTACATGTAACCCTTGAGCTGAACAATCAAGTAATTCAACTTTGACCGTTGATGGATTCCAAAAAACCAATATTCTGGCATTGTTGGCAGCTGTAGCATTAGTAAGGAACTTCCAGTGTTTCATCCGAGTTGTGCTCCTTCTCTTTCCACGGTTGTTAACTAAGCCAACAGAAACAGCATTACGGTCTACCCTGCTTGTAGATGCTCCAGCGAGGGCTGTCTCATGGATGATAGTGGCTCCTGAAGATAAGGCTGCTGGGGCTGTCCTGCCTTCATTACCGTTATTCAGGTGAGTAATAGAGTCATCACCCCTCACGCTAACATCCATTTGGCATGCCACTTCCTTCCCCTTATTGCTGCATGCCACTGCATTATCACTGCATGGTACCCGATGAGGAGCAGCAGGTCCAAATGTTTCCTTGAGTCTGACGTTTGACTTCTTCCTCTTTACCACTTCCCATCCACCAACGACAGCTTCAACCTCTGCTTGCAAGGGGTCTAAGGTCTGTTGAACATACTGGCTGCTCCCTTTGTTTCCCATAGCATTATTGGTTGTGGATGCTAGGGGGTTACTTGCTTTCCTGCTTTTAAATTTGTCCCATCATCAGAAGCAACTTCAACTTCAGTAGCCATGGGATCCTGGCAATGTGGGATGCACTGATCTGCCCATTAGGTTTTCCCTGGCTGGCTGCCAATCCATCTGCCCATCAACCGGCCCAAGGCGATCGAAGACACTTCGGTCTTTGTGTGTAGTGGTAGCTGGAAGGTTTTGCTTGGCCACCGATCTTGCCGCAACCGGTTTAGGAGGGGGATACATGCTCCTGTTTTGTGTCCCAAAACTTTGCATGATGTGCAGAATCTGGGGAGAGTCTCGTAAATCACCGGTTGGTTCAATGTGGAACCATTCGGCAAGTTGATGACAATAGAGGATTTCAATCTGCAAGCAAATTCAGTTCTACCAACACCCTCGCATATGAAATTCTCGTCATGTTAAAAGTGAGCTGATCACTTTGTATGGGAGTGCCTAGCGCTAGCTTGCTAGCGATCTTGGCAAGGCAACGTGGAGACCAACATTTCAGCGGCAGATTTGGAAGCTTTACCCATACGGGAACGCAAGACATTTCATCCCTCCCGAAATTAAAATATTCGGCATGACTTTGAGGATTAATGGGCGGCCGTATATCAAATAAGGACCATTGGCTAGCACTGCAAGCTTGTCCTCAATATTTTTAAATCTATACACCAGCCATCCGGATTCATGGATGGACAGAGTTGCATTACACTTCCACGAGTTTGAGATTATATTATTCATTGCATTAAAACCCGGTGATTTACCAGCCACATATCCAACAAGGCATGATTCCCAAACATTGTAATTTATATCAAGATCAGCAGTGAGCAAATCACAAGGCAATTCATTACAAGAAGCTGAAATAGGAGGGAATTTGGGACCTGTTGCTGAGCTACGGTTTGTTGCAAACAAATCACGCCATTTCTCCACAGGAGCTGGGGGTTGTGGGACGTCTGAATGTGGGCATGCTGTGGACGGGGAGATAACATTTGGAACTTCAGTGGGAGAGGAATGGTTTACCTCAACTAAGCTTGGAGAGGCTTGCGGGAGAGCTGCCACCGGGGGGGTACTCCTCTTTGTTGAGATAGCTACTGGAATTGCTGAATGTCCTGGATGGGGACATGCTGTGGGCGAGGAGATACCCATTAGGAACTTCAATGGGATAGGACTGGGCTACCTCAACGCACCCTGGGACGGTTTGCTGGACAGCAGTCACCGGGGGGGGACTCCTCCTTGTTGAGATAGTTGTTGGGGACGCTGAATGTCCAGGTTCATACAATGGCAGAACACTCGAGGCACTGTTAAAGGCTAAATCCAAGGCTGCATCCAAGTTGTGTCCTGAAGAAGGAGACACAGTGGGATAATTAGGAGACCCCGTGGGACAGCCGGATGTTGAGTAATCAACCATCTCATCTTCATAGTCTTCTTCTTCTGAACAGTCTTCGACAAGCACCTGGTCAGGAGCAGATTGAGGAGATTCTACCCGTTGAGGAGAGGACCCATCTTCAGCAAGACTAAGGAACGTGCTAGACTCGCCATTGACTTCTTTGTGTGATAGAATCGGAGGGGATGGGGGTGGGGGGGGAGGAGGAGGAATAAGTGGGGCGGCAAGAGCAAGAACAGAATCAGCATCATTGATTAATTGGTTCCTCCTTGTTGTGCTTCGTGTGGTGCGCTTGCTTTTGGCCATGGAGGGGACAGGAGAAAAGCATCAAGGGACAGCAACAGTAAACTGAATTCAAATTGGAGCTACAGTAGACGCCATTAACAAAAGGGAAGAGTTCTCGTGGGGGGAAGGAGAGCTTCTCTCTCAAGCTTCTCTCTCTAGCGTTTTTACTGAGAGCTCTTTCTTTTTTTGATCAAATGTAAGAAGTATATTAAATCAAAAACGAGCAAGACAAGCTTGCAATACAAGCTGGAAGCCAGCAGAGAACATAGTATATATTAAAGCCCAAATAGAGAATAAATTCCCTAAAAGAAACAAGAACGAAAAGCCAGCAGAATACAAGCTGAAAACACAAGCCAAAAGCTAAGAAAAAAGCAAGAGACAGCCAAACCAATGAGCCAGCCAGCCAAGCCAGCACAAGGGAGAGCCGAAGCCACCTGCACAACCAACAAGCAAACTGCCAAAAAACAAAGATGGACAGCACCACAACCCCAAGAAGAGACAACCCGACAGAAATAAACCAACCAAAAGCCTTTGCCATAAACACTCAATTACCTCCTGCACGCGAAGGGATAAGAGCGCACCATGAAGGAGCACTAAAAGCCGAAAGCAACAAAAGCACACCGATAGAGGCTGCAGCTAAAAAGATTGAAGAGCCTAGCTTCCAAGGGGGACCCCCCACGTGGAAAGGAACCATAATCCTCCACTGAAGAAGGGGAAAGAAACCAGCCAATGAGGAGCCTTCCTCATCATGCCGAGCATGCAAAGACAATGAAGGACTGCGCCGAAGAACCCAATTAGCAAGCCCCCGGTCCCACCAACATCCAACCTCACGTAAAACCCATGCAAGCAAAGCTTCTCCATGCATTATAAGGAGAAGAAGACAAAGCCGGGGGGCCCAGCAGCTGAGTTTAGCCATGAAGAATTAATTTGCATGAACCATGCACACACGAGACTCACGAGAATTATGAAGAGGCCAACACGCAAGACCGGATAATTAACCCATGTTCAGAAGCAAATGATCCTTTTCGTGGAAATGAAAGACAGTGTAGAAAAGGATTTGAAACCGTCTGAACACCGCAGAAATCTCCCTAGACCGCCCTTCAAAGACGCGCTTGTTTCTTTCCTCCCAAATAAGATATGTTGTAATACTCAGGGCAGCTCTTTTCATCCGAGCCTCAAGGCTATTCCTCTGAAATCGCAACCCACGAATAGCACTGGCCAGAGTCTGCATGACCCTCTCAATCCCCAACCAAGATTTTATCATTGCCCACAGGCGACATGTCCATTCACAGGCAAAAAACAAATGACCATGGGACTCTTCCACTCTCCTACAGAACATACAATTGGGATCAGGCGGGACAAACCTCAACCTGTCACGAGTCCTAAGCTTTCCCATAACAGCCAGCCAGAGGATGAAACTGTGTTTAGGCAGAGACCACTGTTCCCAGACCACTCGGCCCCATGAGACAGCTTGACCAATAGGTCTGAAGAATTCATAAGCATGGGATAGGAAAGGACCCACGCCAGCAGACCAACTATTCAGCAAAGTAATACTCGACTCTGAGTCCCCACAGTGCTGTAAGAGGAGGTCTCTAACAGAAATAATAGCTTTCCACAACGGAGAAGAAGTGTGATGTGCTTGGATAGACCAAATGGTGCCAGAGCTCAAATAAAAATGGTGGATCCAACGAATCCAAACTGAATCCGATTTAAGATGGATATTCCATAATTGCTTGCCAAGAAAACTTCTATTACGAGCCCGAAGATCAAACAGACCAAGACCACCCTCTGATTTAGGCAGACAGATTGACTTCCAGGCTACCAAAGCTGAGGTGCTTCTATGGATTTCCCCGGTCCAGAGAAAATTCCTGCAAATGCTAATAATATTCCTCATCACAACGTCGGGGAGGGGGAAGATGTTGAGCCAGAATTGGACTTTCCCAAATAGAACAGACCGGGTGAGCTCCAGACGCCCAGCATATGTAAGGTGCTTACCAATCCATCCTTGAACTGAAGATTTCAAATCCTGCAAGAGTGGTGAGAATTGACTGGCAAGCAGACGATGGGGACTTAGAGGTACCCCAAGGTATGTGAAAGGAAAGCTCCCTTCTCTGAAACCAGATTCAGTGAGAATGGATTGCTTTTGAGTAGTGCCAGCTCCCCCAAAGAAAATGGATGATTTTTGCGGATTGATGTACAAGCCAGAGGTCTTTCCAAAGAGAGTGATTTGCTGAAGAAGACAATGGACTGAAGAGGAGTCTCCACGGGAAAGAAGTAGGACATCATCAGCAAATGCAAGGTGGGTGATACCTTGCACCTCACACTTTGGGTGAAACCGAAAGTTTTCATGCTGAGAGGAAATCTTGAGAAGCCTGGAAAAATATTCCATACAACAGATAAAGAGATACGGAGACAAAGGGTCTCCTTGTCTGACTCCACTCTTCCCCAAGAAAAAACCGTGAATATCCCCATTGACTGCAACAGAATATGAGGCAGTGGATACACATTCCATAACAAGCAAAACAAAATGTGCTGGGAACCCAAGCTGCCGAAGGAGGTTTGCCAAGAAGTCCCACTGTACAGAGTCAAATGCTTTCTTGAAATCAACTTTCAACAAACAACGAGGGGAGGAGCGCTTCCTACCATACTGCCGAAGAAGCTCCTGGACAAGGTTAATGTTATCACTCATGTATCTGCCACCTAGAAATGCATTTTGCATGGGGCTGACGATGTCCTTTAAGGCATGAGCTAGGCGATCTGCTAGGAGCTTGGCAATTACTTTGTAGATAACATTACAACATGAAATTGGCCTGTAATCTGATGGAGAAGAACCATTTGCTGATTTAGGAACCAAAACAATAATTGAATGATTTACCTGCTTTAGGAGCCTGCCAGAATGGAAAAAATCCTTTACAGCCGCACAAACATCCCCTCCTATAACATCCCAGGCTTGTTTATAGAAAAAAGAGGAGTAGCCATCGGGACCGGGGGCTTTGTCATTACCAATGCTGAACACTGCCTTCCTAATATCCTCTTGAGAAACCGGAGCAAGGAGAAGGTCATGGGAACTAGCTGGGAGACATGGACCACTGAGGGTGACTGCACTGTCGAGCGGAAGAATGGTCCTGGATGAGCCAAGCAACCGCTGGTAAAAACTCACAAATTCATTACCAACTTCATGTAATGATGTGCTAAGACTTCCATGGCTGCACATAATGGCTGGAATAAAGTTCCTTCGGTGGTTCTGGCCTAGAAGAGCATGGAAGAATTTGGATCCTTTGTCACTGTGTTTAAGAAAGTTGCATTTTATCTTTTGACTAAAGAACTGCTTTTCTGCAAACTTTATAGTAAGAAGCTTGGAGCGAAGAATCCTGTCCTGAGCCAATAAGGTTTGGTTGTCCATGTCTTGCTGCAATTCGAATTGATGATGCTCCAACTCAGATTCCAGCCGCAATACCCGCTCTGAGATGTGACTATAGTGAAGACGATTCAGCTCCTTTAAATACCCTTTTAGAAGCTTAAGCCTGCGGCACAAAATGAACATAGGAGTGCCATATACTGGAGAGAGCCAGTGGGAAGAGACCACCTCAGAAAATCTATCATGTGAAGCCCACATGTTAAGGAATTTAAAATTCCGCTTACCCTGAACATATGGATCCAGCCTAACTGCTGCAGGGGAGTGATCAGTGAATGCACCAGCAGGTTCAAAGTGCACATGAGTAGAGCGTTGCAGAGATGACCATGAGGGATTAATTAGGACCCTGTCGAGCTTACTCCAAACTGTGCCGTTTGTCCAACTGTAGTGACATCCAGTGTAGTTTACATCACGAAGACCCAGGTCAAAGCAACAATCTCGAAAGTCAGAGACTTCATAGGATGAGATAGCCTCACCATTGTGTTTGTCAGCAGAGGAAAAGAGGGAGTTGAAGTCTCCAAGGACCATCCAGGGGTGATTGGAGTTCCAACGCCTTAAATCCGTCCATAGAGGACGTCTTGCAGTGATGGTATTAAAACCATAAACAAAAGTAGCCATGAAGCTAACCTGGGATATTAAGCAGGTGACTGAAATATGAATAGCTTGTGCAGAGGAGGCAAGCAAAGCGACCTGAACTGTATCCGGATTCCAAAAAACAATTATTCTAGCCGTGTGGGCTATATCTGCATTTGAAAGGTACTGCCAATGCTTCAGCCGAAATTTATGCATGGAAGCAACTCTGGACGGGAGCATTTTGGTTTCAAGCAAGCCACAAACATCAATCTTATTCTTCTTCATGAGGCTAACTACCTCATGCTGCTTCAGGGGATTATTCAGTCCCCTGATATTCCAGCTATAGATTATCATCGTTTTGCAGGTGAAGGGAATTCCCTTCCACTACGAATACGCTGCTTTTGGTTACGAGTCCTGACTCCATACTGGTCAGCCGCATTAATTAAAGGAGCCTTCACCGAATTCCCAACCACAACAATATCACCAGTAGTAGTTATCGATGGTGAGAAGCTGTGAGCCTCACCATCACAAGAATGCACTATCAGCGGAGCAATGGGGGGGTGCTGGACAGCACCTATGCAAACGGGAGGAACATTTACAGGATTACTAACCAAAGCCATATCTCCTGCAGTGGTTGCCACAATATGTGTTCTGGTGGGGGAGGAAGCCGCACCATCACTATAATTCACTTCCAGCGGGGCAATACAATAAGTCACGTCCAGCGGTGCAGAGGGAGTAGTGGAAGGACGCTGAACTTGTCCAACACAAGAGGCTGTCACCGATGGGTCTGTTTGAGAGGAGGTCTGAACGGCTCCTGTGCAAGCATGAAGAGAGGGTGGAGCCGGGGAAGTAAGCACTGGCTCAGACTCAGCCACAGCCTTCCCCTTTTGCTGCTTGCTAGATTTGCGAGAGACAACTGTAACCCAACCAGCAGAATTGTCAAGAGCTGCGTCTGGTCTAGTGGTGTCCTCAGGAGCTTCTTGAATACTATTGAGATGGCCTTGCACCGTTGGAGGAAAAATCTGGGGAATGCCTTCAGAAGCCTCTTGAATGTTATTGTCTTGGGGATGGCCTTGCACCATTGGAGGAGGAGGAGACTGGGGACCCAACCTGCCAAAAACAGTACCTTTATCTACGCCAGCCTGAGGTTGGGGCTGAGGGCAAGGCACCTTGCTGGTAGTGGCAGCAGCCTTGGAACAAAGGAGACGAGTGTGGCCAAGGACATGGCAGAAGTTGCAATACTTGGGCAGAGTCTCGTATACAATTTTTTGCAGCAAAGTGGACCCTTCAGGCAAAGAAATCTTCACATTATGACGAAGTTCCTCAAGGAGATCAATTTCCACCAGTACTCTAGCATAGGACATACGCCCTAAATTTGAAGTAAGCTGATCACATTGGATGGGTTTTCCAATAACACTTGCTATTTTTGATAGACAAACTGGGGACCAACAACACAATGGAAGACTTGGAAATTTTACCCAGATTGGCACCCGTGACATCTCTGCACTGGAAAAATCAAAATATTTTGTCATTTGCCTAAGAACAAGTGGCCGGCCATAGACTAAATAAGGTCCTCCACGAAGGACTGCAAGTTTGTCCTCCTCTGATTTGAAATGGTAAATCAACCAGCCAGTCTCATGGATAGTGAGCGTGGCCTCACACTTCCAGTTAGTGGCGATAATTCTTTGAAGCGCTTTGAAGCCAGGATTTTTCCCAGAAACATAACCCACAACACAAAGATTCCAAATTTCAAATCGCGGCTGGATATCCTCTGGGGATATAACACAGGTTTTGGAAAGGTTATTTAGTGAGAAATTTTGAAGTTTGGTGCAGGGGGTAGTAGATTTATTTGAACTGAAAAGATCTCGCCATTTGTTGTTGCTGGGAGCAGGGATAGGTTTACCTGCAACGGAGGGGGGGGCAAGCTCTTTACTGCCTGAAATGGGAGCTGAAGACATCACTTTCTTTGGCAGCAAGGGGGGTTGCTCGGCAGGGAGCAATGGAGGAGGGGAAGGCAAGTGGGGGGCAGGGAGCATAGCAGGAGCTTGAGGGGAGTCTTCACACTCTTCATCCGTGAAGTTGAAATCCAGCTGATCCTCAACAAGGATCTCATCATCAGAGCAATCTTCCACCAGAACAACATCCAAATGTTTGGAACCAGAAGCAACCGCCATTGCTGAAGCAAGTTGGGGAGGACCCACATCATGGGGTGAAGATGGAGGCAAGGGGGGAGGGGCTGGACAAGGGGGGCAAGAAACGGCATCAGCTTCAAGTTCTTCGTCGAGCTCTTTCTTGTTATAATGGTTAGCTTCAAGGGACCCAACCAGGGGTCCATTTGTGCCAGCACCGCTGGATGAATGTGGGCGCTGGACAGCAGATATTGGTCCATTTGTGCCACCAATACTGGATGAGTTGACGGGGAGAGGGGAGACGTCCAGCCTATCAAGAGCTGGGTTGATTTCAAGACCGGTAGTGGAAGGTGGGGCTGGGACATGTGGGCGCCGGACAATAGATGTTTGTTTCCTTTTGTTTTTGGCCATTTGATAAACGGACAGAAAGGAAAAAATTAAAGGTAATTACTGGAGAAAGGGACGGGTGCAGTAGGCAGCCATGATCGAAGGAGGAAACAGCTTCGGGTGGAAGGAGAGCATCTCTCTCTAGTTTCTCTCTCCTCTCTTTCTTACTGAGAGCTCTTTCTTCTTTTTTTTGATAAAATGTAAGAAGTATATTATATCAAA
This sequence comes from Populus tremula, assembly GCA_964019445.1. Classification (NCBI taxonomy): domain Eukaryota; kingdom Viridiplantae; phylum Streptophyta; class Magnoliopsida; order Malpighiales; family Salicaceae; genus Populus; species Populus tremula. The sequence goes on from CAXHTJ010000006.1 coordinate 16,118,822, forward strand.
AAGAGCAAGGCAAGCTTGCAATACAAGCTGGGAACCAGCAGAGTTCAGAAAATGTACAAAATAACAATTAGGAAATGACTTCCCCAAAGAGACAGAAACTGAAAATCAGCAAAATACACGCTGAAAACAGAAAAGGGAATTATCTCCCTAGAACCAATTAAAACAAAGCATGAACAACCTATAATCAGGAAAGCCATCCAAGCCAAACACCCTAAGCCTTAACTGCTGACCGAGAGGAACAGCACAAAACCGAAGATGGAGCACAAAGCCAAATTGAGCAGACCAATCAGAAGACACAGCATGAACACCGGGAGAGACAAACCAAGCCGGGGACAACAAACCGAGAAGCTGCAATGAGCCAGCCGGACATACAGCCAACCGGCTACCCAAAGAGAGGGACGACAAATAAACATGCAAGAACCAGCCACACCCCATAGAACCCAGCCACGGGATGCAGCCAAGCAACGCAGCCTGCCAGCCTTGGAATGAAGGGCCACCTTGAATGAATCCATGCAGGGACCCCGCGGGAGCAGATGACAAAGACACCCACCCAAAATTGAAGCCTAACTAATTAATTCTTTAGCCTGCCGACCATAATTCAACATCATAGACGGGGAAGTTTCATCCTCACCATGAAAAAAGCAAAGGCCTTCATCATAACAGGGGAATCATTTTCCCACCCATCCAGATTAATTCCATGTTTGCATGAACCATGCACTCACTGGACGAACCTGCTTCAAAAATTTGCCAAGGAAAACTCGCTTGGACCCACCCATGCAGCAGCATACTCCCAAACCAGCCACGAGAAAATGAGCAAAAATAATTCTGCCTCTTCATATTGATCCCAGTGTGCTACTTCAACCAGAACACAACAACCCCGCATGGAGCTATTGAATCGGAACCAACTGGAGGCGGTCCTTTTCATGAAAATAGAACACGGTATAAAACAAAATTTGGAATCTCCTGAACATGGCGTCAACTTCTCTGGATTTAGCATCAAAAATCCGTTTGTTTCTTTCTTCCCAGATAATATATACTGTGATACCCAAGGACACCCTACGCATCCGTGAGACAAGATTGGACCTCTTGGGATATAGCCCCCGAAGTGCACTGGAGATGGACGACATCCTCCTGCCAATGTGAAGCCAATCTTTAATCTTGTCCCACAACCTGCCCGTCCATCTACATGCGAAGAACAAATGAGCATGAGACTCGGCTTCACTCCGGCAGAAGGCACAGGAGGGATCAGACGGGATGAACCACAACCTGTCTCGAGTTTTAAGCTTGCCCAGGGTCGCCAGCCATAGTATAAAGCTGTATTTTGGAAGTGACCACCGCTCCCAGACAACCCGACCCCATGGGACCGTTGGACCAGCCGGCCTAAAGAAATCATATGCATGGGCCAGAAAAGGACCTGCAGAAGTAGACCAGTTTCTCATCATAGAGACACTCTCCTCCTCTGAGCCCCCACAATGTTGAGAGATAACATCCCGAACTGTGATGATGGATTTCCACAAGGGGGACGAAGAGTGATGCGCCTGGACCGACCAGACGGAGTCACTGCTCAAATAAAAGTGGTGAATCCAACGAATCCAAACCGAGTCCGATTTGAGATGAATATTCCATAGCTGCTTGCTGAGAAAACTGCGGTTGCGGGCTTGGAGATCAAACAAACCCAGACCCCCTTCATTTTTAGGGAAACAAACATTCTTCCAGGCGACAATGGCAGAGGAACCCCGGCAGGCATCACCAGTCCAGAGGAAATTCCTGCAAATACTGATAATTTGCTTCAGCACACTATCAGGGACAGGAAAGATATTTAACCAGAACTGGACCTTCCCAAATAAAACCGATCGGAGGAGCTCCAATCTCCCTGCATAAGTAAGATACCTACCCATCCAGCCTTGGATTGACGAGTGCAGGTCTTGCAGAAGCGGGGTGAATTGGCTAGCAAGCAACCTGTGCGGGCTAAGTGGGACTCCAAGGTATGTAAAAGGAAACTGCCCTTCGCTGAAGCCGGAGGCTGAAAGAATGGCAAGCTTTTGCACAGAACTAACTCCCCCAAAGAAAATGAACGATTTCTGTGGGTTAATGTGCAACCCTGAGGTCCGACCAAAGATAGTAAGCTGCTGCATGATACAAGAGACTGATGAGAGGTCCCCCCGTGCAAGTAGAAGGACATCGTCTGCAAATGCAAGGTGAGTGATGCCCTGAGCTGCACATTTAGGATGATACCGAAACCCCTCCTGCTGAGAAGCTAGAGAGAGCATCCTTGAAAAATATTCCATACAACATATGAACATATACGGGGACAAGGGATCACCTTGACGTACCCCACACTGTCCCGAAAAAAACCCATGAAGATCTCCATTTACAGCAACTGAGTATGAAGCCGAGGAAATGCACTGCATAACCAGCACAACAAAATGAGCAGGGAATCCAAGGTGGCAGAGAAGGCTTTCCAAGAAATCCCATTGCACTGAATCAAAGGCCTTCTTGAAGTCCACTTTCAGCAAGCAACGGGGAGAAGAACGTTTTCTGCAATATTGGCGGAGCAATTCCTGAACCAGATTTATATTGTCACTCATATATCTCCCACCCAAGAAAGCATTCTGCATGGGGCTGACCATTTCATGAAGAACTTGAGCAAACCGACTAGCTAGATCTTGGACAACACTTTGTAAATTACATTACAACAGGAAATAGGCCTGAAATCAGCGGGGGAGGATACATTCCCGGATTTGGGAACCAAAGCAATGATAGAGTGGCTCACCTGTTTGAGCAGCCGGCCAGTGTGAAGAAGTCTTGGATGGCAGCGCAGAAGTCCCCACCAACTATAGGCCAGGCTTGCTTGAAGAAGAAGGAGGAATACCCGTCTGGGCCAGGCGCTTTTCATTGGCAATACTGAAGACAACATGCCGAATTTCATCAAGAGCAACCGGGGCTAAAAGGGCATCCTGGAGATGGGAAGGGAGGCATGGACCACGCTGAATTATGTCACTATCAATCGGGGAGGTAGGCTTCGGGGTGCCCAACAGCTGCTGGTAGTAAGCCACAAATGCATCCCCAACTTCCTTAAGAGAGGAAGTAGTCCGACCATTGCTGCATGTGGTGGCAGGAATGAAGTTCCTCCGGTGGTTGTGCCCCATTAGTGCATGGAAAAACTTAGACCCCCTGTCACTGTCCTTAAGGAATTGACATTTAATTTTCTGCCTAAAGAACTGGTTCTCCGCATACTTCAGGGAAGAAAGTTTGGAGCGAAGGAGCTTGTCCTGCTCTAACAACAACGGGTTATCCCTATCTTGCTGAAACACAGTTTGGAGCTGGTCGAGCTGTGACTCAAGCCGAGAAACCCTCTCCGAAATATGGCTAAAATGAAGCCGGTTAAGCTCTTTCAAGGGACCCTTCAGGAGCTTGAGTTTGCGACATAGAATATACATCGGGGTGCCATAGATCGAGGAAGACCAACAAGAAGAAACCACACCCATAAACTGATCATGAGCAGCCCACATATTGAAGAATTTGAAGCTTCGCCTCCCCTGCACATACGGATCCAGCCTCACTGCAGCAGGAGAATGATCTGAAAAAGCCCCTGGAGTTTCAAAGTGCACATTAGTAGATCGATGCAAAGAGGGCCAGAAGGATTAATTAAAACTCTATCCAGTTTGCTCCAAACAGTACCATTTGACCAAGTGTAGTGGCAGCCCGTATAGTTAACATCCCGAAGGCCAATATCAAGACAGCAGCCACTAAAATCTGAAACTTCATAAGAGGAGATTGCCTCACCATTGTGCTTGTCGGAGGAGGAAAGCAAGGAGTTGAAGTCTCCAAGAATCAGCCATGGATGGTTGGAATTCCAGCATCTTAAATTCTCCCAAAGAGGACGCCTAGCTGTAATGGAATTGAATCCATATACAAACGTAGCCTTAAAGCTTACGTGGGAGATTAAGCAAGTGATGGAAACGTGAATGGCTTGCGCAGAGAAGGCAAGCAAAGTAACATGCACTGTATCCGGATTCCAAAAGAGAACAATCCTAGCCGTGTGAGCTGATTCTGCATTGGAGAGATACTGCCAATGCTTCAGCCTACGTGCATGCATGGAAGCAATCCTGGCCGGGAGCATTTTGGTTTCCAGTAAACCACAAACATCAAGCTTGTTCTTCTTCATGAGGCTAACTACCTCATGCTGCTTCAGGGGATTGTTCAGTCCCCTGACATTCCAGCTATAGATTATCATGGGTGAGCAGTGGAAGGGAATTCCCTTCCGCCCCGACTACGCTGCTTTTGGTTACGAGTTCTTACACCACACTGATCAGCCACTTCAACTGGATAAACATTCACAAGGTTCCCAGCTCCTATAATAGTTCCCGAAGCAGGTGCTGTGATGTGATCAGTCCCTTCGCAAGGAATTATCAATGGGGCAGTAGGGGGGCGTCCATCACAAGGGAATGCACACAATAAGCTTGGAAGAGGTGGGGGCTGACCCAGAGCAGGAGCTGTGCTGTGATCCTCCCCTTCGCAAGGAATTATCAATGGGGCAGTAGGGGGACGGTCCTGAGCAAGTTCATCACAAGGGATTGCACTCAACAAATTTGGTCTAGGAGAAAGAGGAGGGTGCTGACCTGTATCCATGGAAATGGTGGGATGAGACACCCGGCCAGAACCAACAACTTCCTTTCCCTTGCGCAGCTTGCTAGCCTTGCGAGAATTCACCTTAATCCAACCAGCTGAATTGTCAAGTGCACCCTCTGGCGTGGATATATCCTCAGCATCCTGCTGGTTAATATTGCCGTGGGGCTGTCCATGCAAAGGTGGGGGAGAGGACACGGCATCCTGTTGATTGATATTGCCGTGGGGCTGACCATGCATAGGTGGGGGAGAGGACACAGCATCCTGTTGATTGATATTGCCGTGGGGCTGACCATGCATAGGTGGGGGGAGGACACTAGTGAAGGTTGGGGCCCCAATCTGTTAAAGACATTCTCCCTATCAACATCATCCTGAGACTGAGGTTGGGAGCAATGAACCTTGTTGGTTGAGGCAGCAGCCTTGGAACAGAGAAGGCGGGAGTGACCAAGAACATGGCAAAAATTGCAGTACTTGGGGAGAGTCTCGTAGACCACCTTTTGGTGCAAAGTAGGACCATCTGGCAGAGCTATCTCCACTGTATGACGCAGCTCCTCCAGCAGGTCAATTTCCACCAACACTCTAGCGTAAGACATGCGAGAGAGGTTTGAGGTAAGCTGATCACACTGTATTGGCTTGCCAATAACGCTGGCGATCTTGGAGAGACAGATAGGGGACCAGCAACACAGTGGAAGACTAGGAAATTTTACCCAGACTGGCACCCGTGACATCTCTTCACAAGAGAAATCAAAAAACTTTGTCATAGGCCTGAGAACAAGGGGCCGACCATACACAAGATAGGGACCTCCCCGAAGCACAGCGAGCTTGTCTTCCTCAGACTTGAAACGATAAATCAGCCAGCCCGTCTCATGTATGGTGAGAGTGGCTTCAGTTTTCCAGACATTAGCAATAATGCTATTGAGGGCTTTAAAGCCAGTACTTTTACCAGAAATATAACCCACAGCACAATAATTCCAAACTTCAAACTTAGACATGATATCATCATGGGAAATAACACACGATTTAGATAAGTGATTAAGTGCATAATTTTGAAGCTTGGTGCAGGAAGGAATGACTCTATTGGAAAAGAGAATGTCACGCCATTTGCTATTGTTGGGGCCAGGTATAGGGTTACCTGAACCAGAGGGGGGAGCAGGCACTTGTCTGCCAGTGCTTGGAGCCTGAGGCATCTCACGCTGTTGAGGGGAATGAACTGTCTTTGAAATAATCCCCGGGGGGGACACGATTGGAGCAGGGATAATTTCAGTCCCTTGAGGGGAGTCACAATCATCATCCGAAAAGTTTAAGTCCAGCTGCTCCTCACCAATGATCTCCTCATCAGAACCGGTTGTGCAGTCTTCCACCGGGACCACTTCCAAAAGTTTGTGACCAGGAGCTACCTCCATTGCTTGGGGATGACCCACTTCATGGGTGGAAGGAGCAACATGGCCATTTGCCTCTGAACCATCACCATCACAGAGCTGGACCCGCATGGTAGAAGGGGGTGTTCCAAGGGGGCAAGGAACGGTGACAGCTCAAAATCAGTAGCCACCTGGACCACTGAACCGTCCCCATCACTGTCTCGCATGGTGGAAGGGGCTGGACCAAGGGGACAAGAACCATCTTCAGCGTCAAAAGCAGGGCCAACATGACCGGCTCCATCAACTTCATGAGCGTTGGGGTCAACAAAGTGAGCAGGATCTTGTCTGCGGGCGACGGCGACTCTTCTCTTGTTCTTCGCCATTTACAAGAAAGGGCACGGGAAATGATGAATGAAAAAGGGGGGGAAATGGAAATGGAAATGGGGAGCTAAAGGAAAAAAAGGGGGGGGGCGGAGAATCGGAGATGGAGGAACGGATGGGTAATTAATCAAAGGAACCAAAGAAAGCAATCCCTAATCGCCAGTAACAGGAGGGAATCCTCTCCACGGGAGAGGAGAGCATCTCTCTCTAAATTCTCTCTCCTTGACTGGACTGAGAGCTCTTTTTGCTCTTTCTTGATTCTATGGGTGGTGGTGCATGTCAGTTCATCAATCTTAGTTTCACTAGAAGTGGTTTGAAATTGATCATGAACTAATTTTTCAATAAAGTCCACTTCCTGTAAATCATTATCATCTCCAGGTTGCTTGCAAATGTTGAAAATATTCATCTCCAATGTCATGTTTCCAAATGATAGCTTCATCAGTCCATTCCTACAATTAATCAATGCATTAGAAGTTGCAAGAAATGGACGTCCTAAAATAACAGGAATTGAATTACATGCTTCAACAGGTTGTGTATCCAAGACAATAAAATCTACAGGGTAAATGAATTTATCAACTTGTACTAACACATCCTCAACTATTCCTCTAGGCACTTTTACAGATCTATCAGCAAGTAAAAGAGTTACAGAAGTTGGTTTTAACTCACCTAGATTGAGACTTTGAAAAACCGAATATGGAAGTAAATTCACACTAGCTCCAAGATCAAGTAAAGCTCTTTCAATTTTATGTTCTCCAATAAAGCAAGAAATTGTAGGACAACCAGGGTCTTTATATTTCAAAGCATTATTGTTCTGAAGAATGGCACTTACTTGTTCGGCTAAAAAGGCTTTCTTTTTCACATTCAGTTTTCTCTTCACAGTGCATAGATCTTTCAAAAATTTAGCATAGGAAGGTACCTGTTTAATAGCATCCAACAAAGGTATATTGATCTTTACCTGTTTGAAAATTTCAAGTATTTCAGAATTGTGATTGACTTTCCTTTGTTTGGTCATGGCATGAGGAAATGGAAGTGCTGGCGGAGAATCAGTCTTTTCTTTACAATGTTCAGGTTCAACCCCTTCCTTACCCTCAGAGATAGACTCATCATCTTTCTCACAAGGTTCAAGAGTGGGTTTTTCAATAACCTTACCACTGCGAAGAGTGATGACTGATTTGACTTGATCCATGTGTTGGCTTCCAGAACTACTTGCATTTGCATTGTATTGCCCCTTTGGATTTTGCTGTGGTTGAGATGGAAACTTACCTTTCTCTTGAAAACTGAGAGCAGATGTGAATTTTGCAAGAGCATCTTTAAAATTTGTCATGCTTTGAGCAAGTTGAGTGTTGATTGTCTCTTGCTTTTCAATGAATGCATGCAATGTTTCCTCAAGATTTCTTCTAGGAGGTGGAGCATAAGGAGGTGCATATCCATGAGAATTTTGGAAATTATGGTGTGCTTGAAACGGTGGCTGTGAAGTTTGTGCATTATTGTTATCACTCTTCCAACTGAAATTTGGGTGATTTCTCCAACCAGGATTGTATGTTTGCGAGTATGGGTTATGATTGGGCCTTTGGAAACTGTTTAAAGCATGGGCTTGTTCATGGAGGCATTCCTTGAAAGAAGGCAAAGTTGGACAATCATTGGTTGCATGTTCATTTGTTTCACAGATTTGACACACAATGTCTTGAACAGATTTTAATTGACCACTCTTTTTCAATTCTAGTGCCTCGACTTTTCTAGCTAAAGATGTAAACTTGGCTTGGAGGTCATGATCTTCCCTAAGGTTATACATACCTCCACTAGATGTATGAGGTTGGTTTTACTTGGTGCCTCATAAGTGCCTGTGTGTCCCAATTTTGCGCATTTTCAGCTAGCAAGTCTAGGTACTCCATTGCTTCATTAGGGTCTTTATCTTCAAAAGTTCCATTGCACATCAATTCAACCATTTGCCTATCTTTAGGTGTTAAACCTTCATAAAATTGTGAAACCAATCTCCATGTTTCAAAACCATGATGAGGGCAAGTATTAAGCAAGTCTCGATACCTATCCCAACATTGGTAAAATGTTTCTCCTGGTTTTTGAGTGAAAGTGGTGATTTGTCTTTTGAAAGAGTTGGTTCTGAGATGGAAAAAACTTCTTTAAAAATTGTTGTTGCATTTCATCCCAAGCACGAATGGATCCTGACCTAAATTTTGTAGCCATGTTTTAGCTTTATCTTTTAATGAAAAAGGAAAAAGCTTTAATCTAATGGTGTTCATGCTACAATTTAAGTCATTATAGGTGTTACAAACTTCTTCAAATTCTCTCAAATGCAAGTATGGATTTTCTAGATCTAAGCCATGAAAAGAAGGTAAAAGTTGAATAATGCCTGGCTTAAAATTAAAATGGATGCATCAGGAGGGAAAACTATGCATGAGGGTGCACTTGTTCTTGTGGGATTCATGTGGTCTCTAAGTGTCCAACACGGTTATTCTCATTTATTCTCATTATGAAGTGATTGGTTATCTTCTTCGGCCATATTTTCTGAAAATGATGAGGATACCCTACAAAGTCTACCACTTAATGTACGTGACCAAACTCATGCACGTGTAGAAGAGAATAAAAGGAAGAAGAAAACAAAAAAAAGAAACAAAACAAAAAAAACAAAAGAAACAAAGAAAAGTGAAAAGAGAAAAAAATAAATACTATAATTTGTACAAGAATTTACCTCCCCGGCAACGGCGCCAAAAACTTGACACGACCAAAAGATTGATGTCTTCTCCCAAGTGCAGGAGTGTCGAAGTAATAAATAACCCGGCAAGACCGGGGTCGAACCACAGAGAGGTTAATTGTATAAATTATAAATAACAAACAACAACAAAACAACAATAATACAATAATAGTAATAATAAATAGTAATAATAATAATAATAATACTCAGTACGTGGCGTTGTTATACCTGAGAATGATCTAAAGATCGGGTCACAGGTTTCCAGCCTATATACTGAGTTTATGAAAAGATCAAAGAGATATATTATATAATATAAACAGATTTCTGATGCGAATGAACAAGGCAAGACCAACAATGTCAGGATCCTTGATCAAACACAGAGCATACTTAACGTACATAAAATATAACAAGAATTTAAATAATAGTAGTAGTAGTAGTAGTAGTAAAAAAAGGAAGAAATTAATGAGAACCTTGAGATGGAAGATTACTGTAAGGATTAAACAATGATAAAAACAAATGTCAATGTTAAGGATCCACTAATAGTACTTCAAACAAGTATAGTATAAAATCTTATTACTCAATTTAGAAACCACACACGAAGGAAGTTCCAATCGAATGATTTATCATTAATAGCTCATTATAAATTGTTACATGATCATATTAATTATCTTATTTACGTAACACCAAACTTTTAAATATTTTCAGGAATTCATTATGCTTACTTATGTTAACAACAAATCAAGTTCCTTTCATAGCACAGGTGTAGGTAATACCATACGGTTGGGCTATGAGAGTGCCAAGTATTTATTGTACCAAGTGTTATACAACACAAATCTAGACCAACCATTTAACAAGCAAGGTATTAAGACTTAGTAAGATAAAAAGATAAGACATGTTAATATTAATCATTAAGGTCCATGTTGAGTTTACACTATACTTATTCTTACACCATTAGTGTAACCTTTTCACCTTACATAATAAACTTAGCTAAACATAATGAAGAAGAGAAACATAAATAAAAAAACAAGAGCATAAATAAGATACAAGTTAACTAAGGAAAGGAAAGGAAATGAAAAGCATAAACAAGATATTAATGAAAGCAAAACTTAAGAATTACAAAAAATATAAAGAGAGAAATAAAGAGCATGAACTTGATCTGAACAATCAAGCCCCAAAATACATGACAAATGCCTCCTTTTATAGGCCAAAATTCGGAATTATTGATTTGATGACTAATTGTTAAGTGGGTGACCAACTTTTGACTTTGTGAAAATCCTTATCTTTTTGTCTGAATAAAACGAAAATTCTAGCATCAAAACTGGGTCCACTTGAACACATGAAAGTTGTAGGAAATTGACTCAGCTTTCCAGGAAAAAAAAAATATGATTTGGATTTCTAGAACTCCAGATATGGGCCAAACACTGAACAGTGTCGGGCTGTAGGACAGATTCGGACTTCTCCGTTGTTGCTATAATTTGGACTTGCAAACGGCTTTCTTAGATCTTGATGAAAACATGAAAGTTGTAGGCCTATGTCTTACCAAAGCTGTGTAAAAATTTGAGATCATTTGAACATCTAGAACTCGAGATATGACCCAATTACTGAATAGTGTTCCAGTTTGGACTGCACCAACATCTCTTTTCTAAGTTTGGCCCTCTCTTTGTCCTTTCAATTTCCATACTTGAACTCATCAATCAATCATTTGATTTATGTGATAGGCCTCCATTTAAGATGAATATTTACCATATATTAAGGCATTTTATAGTATTAGACTTGTTATTATAAAACATGCTTTAGTTAAAGAGGTATTGATACTTTAAGTGCAAAATGATGATATAAAACCTTGATAAATATGCACTTTTAAGTACTAATCACTTCACTCATAGCTCATTTGCCTTTCGAGCCACCATGTCAATTAGCCTGTTAGTTTGTTCGATCTTGTAATGGAACAAGGTATTATCTTGAAGCAGTGTTCCATTACTAGCGGCTAATGATTCATTGTTTTTCTCTAAGATTTGAACCGTCTTTTCCAACTGCTCAATCTGTTTTCTAGCCCTTTGCAATTCTTCCTTCTCTATATCAAGCTCAGCTACCTTAGTGTTTAGTTGTACATCAAGGCTGCTGATATAGTCTTGCCATTCCTCAAATTGTTCTTGGATCTTCTTTGCTTCTTCCTCTCGAGACTTAAGCTCGGCTTGTATCACACAAACTTGATTTCTCATACCATTTATTTTGTCCACGTATTCCTTCACGTCTGATCAGCTATCCTCCTTGCTTCTCTCTCATCTTCAACTTGTACCTGGTATCGAGTTCTCAAGCTTCGTTCTTCTTCAATGGTGAGATAAGTTAATCAGCTCTTCTCCTTTTCAGCTTCCCATTTTAATTTATATTGGTCCCTTTCTTTCTTCAAAGAAGCTATTATCTCTTTGTCAGCAGAATTTCTACTTTCTGAGGCCCTTTTTAGAGTCACTAATTCCTGCTCTCCCTTCCTCTAGCTGCTCTTTTGCTTCATGCTGGTTCTTCCTCAACTTAACAATTTGCTCATCTTTTTCCTTCAATTGCTGATCTAAAGAAGCCTTCATCTCTTCTTCTTTCAAAACTTGGTTTTCCAAGAATTTCTGATGATTTTTACTATTGCCAAGCTCAATCCTCAACTTATCCAACTCTTCTTGGAGATCCTCCTCATTGTTGACCCTTTTTCTTTTTAGCTCCAATGTCACAGATGGCTTATCTTAGGCTCCTCATTGCTCTTTTGCCCCTTGAATTATCTTAGATGAGCCACCACTCCTCCATATTGAATATGTAGGACTAACTGAGAACTCTTTTTTATGCTCTTCCTTATAGACCAAAACAGGTTGCTTGCAGTCTCTTTTGATGACTTCTAACATGTCTAAAAAGCTGGCTTCTTTAAACAGACTAGTATATTCAGCTAACCCCCAAGTTCTTGGCACGTATTGTACTCCTCCAAACTATCTGGCCACTAATGAGGGTGAGTAACTGATATAATCAGTTAAGCCAATCAATGGAACCCATGCTTTGTCACCACAACCCATGAGGTAAGATGAACCGCTTATCCAAGGAGCTCTCCATCTAAAATTACTTTGGGAAGTGACTTGGTATTTCTTTACCCATGCCTTTTGCATCCAAATTACTTCATTCTTCAGTCAGCAGTAACTCTAGAGGCCTCGTGTTAAACCACCAAAAATTATTAAAGACTTCTTTTGAGGTTTCCAAGTGACTAACTATCCACATGAATAAGAGAGGAATACAACATCGCATCGCCCCTTTCCCATGCATTCTGCAATGATTTAGATATAGGAAGGTTTCAGCTAAGATAGCTGAAGTAGGGTTATTCTTTGTCTGTTCAAATTCAAGGAAAGCGTTAGCAGCCTCAATGCTGATAATTCCAGCGGCTTTCGAAGGAAACAGAACAATCCCAAAGATGACAAAAGCAATTATCTAATAAATGTTTTCTCCCAACTTTCCTTTTTCTTTATCCGTCTTCCCGTCTTTAATAAATAATATGACATTTCTGATATCTTTCAATTTACTTTCTAGAAGTTGTAAAAAAAATTAAAATTATCATATTATTTATTGATTATATCAAATTTAGTTCTTAAATTTTTTATTAATATATATTTTATTTTGAATCTGTTCTTTTAAAATTTTATCACTTAAAATTTTAATTAATTTCTAGCACATGCGTGTGAGGAAGGCCGTTGCATTTTGTTAGCAAGTGCGGTTTCCTTCAAGCTCCGATTGCAATCATCCTTGGTGTTATTGGAATATTTTCGATGAGAGCTTCCTATCAAAGCGATGCATGTCAATGTAGAAAGTCTAGCTTAGCTCCGATTGACTCATTTTTCTTTTCTTTCCTGCTATTTATTTGTACAAATGGCAACCCTTTCGTGTACAGAACCAAACGCTTTCCTGCTATTTAAGGAAGCAAAGCTCTGACAGGCTCTGACAGGACGGGAAGCCTTAAGAACTCCTCCAAATTTTTCTTAATGTCCTTCCTTTCATACATAAACAACCAAGATAAGAATTATAATGATGATTATACTTCTTCTGCTTTCACCGGAATGAAATTCTAAACTTTTTTGCATTGTAGCATAGAGAGAATGCTCTTTGTTCCAAAAGGATATATAAATGGAGCACAGAATCCATAATGATAAATACGAGTGTTCAACTTACATCTCCAAATTTCTGTAACATGAATAAAGATTTTCAAAATCAGAAGCGAGGGCCTCTCTATCTCTCCAGACATGGAAACCCCATGAATACCAGACACCTAAACTACAATAGACCAGGGAGCCCTGGTCCTCCGGAACTGTACACTTCCAAGAACATCTCTTGAAGGAAAACCTCAAACCCAATATCCATCATTCCAAAAACGCCTTGACAGGAGCCCCCCATGTTCACTCATGCTGCCCCTTAATCTATAAAAGGCTGGTTTACTTCTTACTGTTTTCAAGGGACCAGACCGGTTCCCATGTAACGGCAAAGACAACCGATCCCCGTCTAAACTTGAAGCTGAAAACGGTCTGTTTTCCATCTCTTCAAGTGGACCCGAACTGTACTGCATCGTAATGAAAGAAGAGGCTCTCCCATAAGTTAACCGAGGGGAGATCCCACCGGCATTCCACCAGCTACTGTCCAAAGGAACGAGATCGCCTTTAAAGTCAGATTCCAGAACAGAAGACTCCTTCTGACTGCAGTAGTCTCCGCAAGTCTCATCTGTGTCATTATATATCAGCTTCAGAGCCTGCACAACTTCACCCATGAATGGCCTGTTAGCCACCTCTGAGTGAACACACATGGAAGCAATGGCTGCCACTTTAGCCATATCATCGAAGTCATAGCTTCCTGCCAGGGAAGGATCCACCAACTGCTCCAATCCTTCTCTACTAGTTAGCAGTGGGCGTGCCCAAGTCACTAGATTTTCCTGTCCCGGGGGTTGCGACATATCCACGGGTTTTCTTCCAGATAGAAGCTCAAGCAGCACAACCCCATAACTATAAACATCACTCTTTACAAGTAGATGCCCTGTCATTGCATATTCAGGGGCAACGTACCTACAAACCAAAACCTCAGAAAGTGAGATGGGGGAAAAAGTAATATTTGAATAATTGCATCCTTATAATGTAAAGAAAAAAGTAAGAGAAACATCAGCCATCATCAAACTCATACAGATTCTCATGGACAGTAAGAAATCCACCACTCCCTAAAAGAAACAGTAAAATAAATACAGTTCAACGTGACTGGTGATGGGTCATGTTTCCAATGAAATCTTACTAAACACTGACAAGGCAAAGTGTAATTACCCAAAGTTCCCATCACCCTGGTTGAAATATGACGACTTCCTTCGTTGCTTCCCTCGCCAAGCCAAAATCAGAGACCTTCGGGGTGAAGTCCTCTTCTAGTAAAACATTACTAGCCTTAAAATCTCGATGAATTACACGAGGATTAGAATCTTCATGAAGATAAGCCAATCCCCTAGCTGCTCCAAGGGCAATCTTCAACCGTGCATCCCAGTCAAGAGGTCCCTTATTATTGTCAACACCTGAAACGTGTCAATAAATGGGGCATGGAAAAAGAAACTTCATTTTACCTTCTTGTTTCAGGGAAAATAACTTGCAAGACAATTGAATGAATATTGCTGAATGAAAAGCTCAATATCATTAGGAGGTATCCAGGACAAATTATAGAATCCACATGGCACAATTAAACACAGATGTTTCAAAAAATGAAAGAAAAAAAGTTGATCCAATAAAAAGACAGACAAAGGTGATGAGGAAAATACCATGCAAGTGTGATTCTACACTGCCATTCCGAACAAGTTCATACACCAAGCAGCGTGTGCGCCCTTCAATACATATGCCAATGAGTTTCACGAGGTTGCGGTGATGCAACCGACTCAACATTTCAACTTCAGCAATAAATTCACGGTCTCCATTCTGATTGTTCCTTGTAAGCAGCTTAACAGCAACTTCAGTTCCATCTTCCATACTCCCATCAAAAACACGTCCAAATCCTCCTTCACCTAAAATTCTCTTTGAACTGAACTTGTCTGTTGCCTTCTCAAGCTCAGTGAATGTAAATGTTTTGACAGAGAGCATACACGAAGCCATGTTGGACATGAGGGACATTGGTGTTGAGCTTGCAATGCTACTTGACAAGAAAGACCCAATGCCTGCACCACATGTAGCAATCAAGTATTTAACTTAGGCATGGACTTGTCTTGTTTAGTAACAATTATTTAGAGATCATAGAAAATAAAGCCAATAAAGCACGACTACAAAAACTGCTTGCTCTATTCCAAAAGAGACATGTGAAGTGACAAAAAAGATTTTGATAGCATACATTTCTGTAAACTTTCCCACTTGTATTCTCTATTATAAACTACAGTAGAAGCTGTGAAATAACAGGATTGGCATTCAAAAGGGGAGATGTAACAGCATAAACATTACATGACACTTTCACCAAATAAATCTTTACAAGTAGAACAAAATGAATATAAAGGGGCATACCAGATCTTTTATTTATAGAGGACGTGAATGCCGGACCAACAGCACTTGATGGTCTTCCAGATTTTCTCCATCTTATGACAATAGCAATTGCTCCAATGAAAACCACTAAAACCACAAATGCTGACAGAGTAATGATGACGATGGTTCTAAGATTCATCCTCTGGTTCTTGTTTACAAAATTAGCAGTGATGGGGAGATTCCTGGTACTTCCACTTGGACCACTCCCCATGTAGGTTGGATATGGTGATGAAGAAGGAATCCCTAATATAATCTCAGGAGGTAGGTCACGACCATTAAAGTAATATATGTAAAGCCACAAAGATTTACAAGAGAATCGAGATTATTACCTGGATAACTAATGTATATTACTTCATAATTACCAAAAAGAGTTATATTTAAAGGCACTTTCTTTTTCCAAAATCTATCATATGTAAGTATTGCCGTAGTATTATCAAACTTCTCTCCAAGTGGAACCAAGTTGATATCCACCACAGTTTTCCCCTGATTTTGACTATCAGCACCTGCACCCATTATTTTCACTTGACTCTCTTCCAGATACGTGCCTGCTGCAACTTCACTCTCTAGTTCTCTCAAAACAGGAAAAACTGCATACGGTGCCACATCTAGGAGAAGTCTGACTTTCATAGGAAAAACACAGCCACAAGGTGAGCCAAAGGGAACTGTTGTGAGTGGCTCAGTGCATATTTGGTCACAGCCTGCCAAAGAATCTTTTATCAACATAAATTCAAAAGCACCTTACAAAGAACTAGAAACTCTAGCTGCCAGATGTTACTTTGCTCTTCTGAAGGGGATGGAGCAGTCACAGCAGGTTTCACAGGGCGATGATGACTGTGATGACCACCATGACGTCTTGGTAAGGGTGCACTATGAGGAACAGGGAGAAAATCTGAAATAAGAAGAGATGAAATTAGTGAAATTCCAATAGCAGTGTCAAGGAAAGTTGCTGAAAAATTGAGAATACAGGGCACCTTGATGTACTGGAGAAGGTGCAGGTGAGAGGGAAGGGCCCAAAGAAGGCTGAACCACATGACTATGAGATGGTCGTGATCGAGCAAATGACAAACTCATTGCAGCTGACATTCCTGTAAGCAGTAGAGTGCATGTTGTCCATAGTCAGCAATAATACACAGCTATCACATACAGATGGAGATTGACATAGAGTCAAAAAAAAGTTTGACCTGCACTATAGTGTCTTAATTTATTAACAATGAATTTTGCCATTACAGGAAGACATTGACCTTCCCAGATACTAAAACTTTATGGCCTTACTGTGTTGCACAAAAATGTCTTTCACAGATAATCGCCAACTTGGTGGCAAAGGAGACAAATACACATGAAGTAATGGATGTCCTGAAAAGAAGAGAACATATAAGTTAGTTTTCTTGAACGAAGCAAAGTTGCAAGACCTCTTGTGATAAATAATACAGGGAATTTGACCCAAAAAATCATGTGACTAATTCATATCTAATATGTTATAACAATGTGTAAGGACGCATGGCTGCAAAAACAATTAATGAATTATAGGAAGGAAAAAAAAAAACCTGCTCAATAATAAAGTGAATAGTAACCAAAGTAGGCATAAACATCACCATTTAGCAGATCATAAAAACTAAAAAGAGTTCAAAAATAAAGTATAAAACAGTGGAAATAATTTGTCCACATCGACTATAAAACTGATTTCGTTAAAATGAAGCATATGAAGAATGATATTTCAATTTCTACCGAGCTCCTTCGAAAAAAAAAAAATGATTTCTTTTGATGCAAAGAAACTTGGCCACTTAATGTGTACTCTGAATGGAGTAGTTTCTCATCATTATGCATTTCAATTATATGCTAAGCATTGAGATTATCATAATAAATTCAAGATTTTTAAAATTCAGGGATTCATAATTGAAGATTAGATCCTTAAAACAAGGAGGCACATCATGCTTACAGTATAAATGCTACTGTAAATACAGTGGATATGTTAGACTATTTCCTTTCATGTGAAGAGAAAACCAGTAACAGGGTGTAGGAGAAGAGATACATTGTGGTACCTAAAATAATTACTGAATTAATTAGCATTGTCAAAAGTAGTTCAAAGACTTAGGTAATCAATTGCTTAAGCAATTGATTAAGCAATTGCTTAAGCAAGTGAATGCTTTATCAGCATCAAAATAACATGCCATATATGGTTTCTTTCAATTTTAGCAAATACACATAATGCATATATGGTTTCTTACAATTTTAGCAAGTACACATAATCCGTTGTGCCTATTTCCTGAGGTTTATTGCATCGTTTTCAATTTATAAGGAAACATGGTGTTAGCATTTAAGCTATCTTTCAACACAGGATGAATGTACAATCTTACTCAACAGAAATCTCATTTCCAAATTCTGCAAATTTTCCCTCATGATTCTCAAATTCTTTCTACTTTCTCATTAAAAACAATCTCTTAATTCTCCAGAAAGAAGGTATAGAAATCAGTAAGATCATGCTATTCTCGTAATACATACAGTAAACTTGACAGCCATGCTATCAGCAAACCAGTTAGATCAATTTAAAACACTCAACAATAAACAGGCAAGAGTTAAAGCCATTGCTTGATTTCCTAAAATCTGAAGTCAATTAATACAAAACCAATCTAGAATTGACCAAAAGCAAAACCAATGTTAATGTACTTTTAACAAAAGCATCTGGAGAGTGATATTTCAATTTCAATCTCTACAGAGTTGTGTCCAGAAAAGAAAATGAGATGATTTCCTTAGATGAAAAGAATCTTGATCACTTCATCTGAAGTAGTTCCTCATCATTATACATCTCCTTTATATGGTAAGAAGCATTGAGATTTTGGTATTAAATTTGAGACCTAAAAAAAAGAATTGGGGATTCACAATTTAGTTAAGACTAGAAACTTAAGACAAAGAGACATGTTATACTGAGAGTATAAATCCTACACTATCAGACAGTCCCCTCAAAAAAAAAGAAAAAAAAAGAAAAGAAAGAATGGAAGGCCACAAGTAATGTGTATTAGGAAGAGTGATACATTGTAGCACCATGATATTTTACTTTATGTATCAGCATTACTAGATGTGGAATGAAGACCGTATCTGATACGATCCAAGTAAAGTCAAATTCAGATTTTGATGTAAAATTGTATATTGCCCAGTTTTACACTATTGAAAAACTTTATATTGTCTAATTTTACACTATTGAGCATAACTCTCAACTTGATTGTTGGATCGGCTAAGATTTTTATTGGAGCTTTTAGACATGATGTTCTATATTGAGTTAAAATTTCAGATCAATCAGGATTAGGAAAGGGATTGTTTTAGAGGGTCAAAGTTACTGAATGAATTTTGTCAAATTTGTATGTCTGGACCTCCATCTACTGTTTGAACTATATCCAGAGTTATAGGAGCAAAAGGAATTCTGCTGAGATTCCAATTGGATTGGAAAGTACACATTTGTACCTTTCTAGCAATATGTGGTAGGTCTGCTAGTTCATCCGAACAAGAGAGAACGACGTGTTTGGAGTCAGGATTGAAATCTGCCAAGAATGTGCAAAAATTAGAGAAACATTGTTTCCTTATGTATTATGGATTCTAGTCAAATACAAAGATTTCTTAATGCTCTTGGAAACATGTGTGGTGGCTATTGGCTTACCTATTCTACAAGGATTCTATGTCAAACAATGAGACATTTATGGCAGCAACTATTATTCATAGTTTGTAAGGATTCTATATCCATTATGAAATGTATATGGTGGCAAGGAGGTTTAGGATTCTTATGTTCTTCTTTTTCTTATTTTACAGGATTTCCTAGCACATCAAGAAGACTAAGGGGAGGCAATTTAAGGGAGAAAATTCCAGCAATTAAAAACAAAGTTTTCTAGCTAATTTGGAGCATGAAGTTTTGGCAAAGCCTCCAAGGAAAGCAAATGGGGAGTTTCTGCCATGCATGGAGATTTCAAGCAAGAGAACTTTGTTTTATGATGTTTCTTTTATTTATTTTAATGTTGAATATTATTAGCATTGGATTTTATTCTAAATTGGATTTGTTTTGGCCCATTAGAAATTGTTTTAGGGTTTGTTTCAGTATTAAACTTGTGTTAGTTGAACACTAACTAGAGCTCATTCACTTGCAACCCAAAAAGGATCCATTAGGGTTATTTAAAGGGGGCTAAATATTACTTTTACAATTGCAAGTTTCGGCAGCTATGATGATTTGAATAAACTAGATTTTTTCTTTGTTTTGCATGTTGCAAACAACTTTTCTTTGCAAGGACAAAGATTGTACATCAACTTATCAAAGATTAATTAGTTTTGTAGTGTCATTCGCGTACTCTAAGTTCTTAGGTACGGGGTTATCTCTAAGTTCAAGTTCTTTTTCCAATACCTTTGATTTTTAGGTATAAGGTTGCCTCTGGATTAGGATTTCAAACCCAGTATTCAGCTTTCTTGGGTTAGATTTCAATTTCGTTGTGGGTTGTGTGACCATATGATCACAAGGTTCGCATCAGTATCTTATCGATATGCTATAGTAAAACTTAGGTCATCCATTTGTAGAAACGATTGCCAAATATGCTTTCTTTCAATTTTTGACAAATTAACATCTTAAAGAATCATTGGCAATCTCTACCCACACGTGTCAAATCTAAAATCCCTTCCTTCAGAATAGCATGGATGAAGGTCCGAATTCTGCAATTTTCCCACATGCTTCCAAAACTCTGCTAATTTTTTTTCATTAAAAAATATCGATTCTCTATACAGAAGGTATAGAAATTATCTCCATTCATTCAGTACACTTCACAACCATGCAATTAGCAAATCAGTGAGACCAATTTAACCTAAAGAGTCAGAAACATTAATGCACAACCATGTCCACTCCAATCAAAGGCAGAGAAGCAGGTAATTTATAGCATCTCTTGATACTCGATAGTTAATTAGGAGAAACAAGCACATTTTGCAAAGTCAGTAACAGGTAAAGTTTGCGCTAAACAGCAATTCTCATATTAACACCCCATTGACCTCTTAGAAGCAAAACTGACAAAGAAAAGCAAGACTCTTTACTTGGATTCCTAAAAATGCACGCAAAATTACAGCTAATAACCCCAAATTTCAGCACTCTCTGACTCAATCAAGCTGAAAATATCAACCAAAAAAAGCGTGAGAAAAGAAAAAGATGTTTACCTAAACAAGCAAAAACAAAGCTAGACCAGCAAAGAACAAGCAGCGACGTCGTCAAGGTATGCATCTTATCAAACCAAAATCCAAAGCATTGTCAAAACCAAAGGCCTTGAAGCTTGCTGGAGATCCAGCGGAAGTTCCAGGAGCTCCGTCTGAGGCCACCGTTGAATTGAGTATCAAGCATAACCTAAAAACAAGAGTTGGGGCAGTGAGAGAGTAAACAAACGGTCATTCAAACTAAAACCTTAGGAGAGAGAGAAATCAAGACAGTGTCAGTGTGGGTGTACGTGTTGTGTGGGGTTGCAGATCCATGAAATGCGGTAGAGATCTAGAAAAACAGTTACACAGATGCTCCCCGTGCGCTGTATAATGTACGGTGAGGAAAGTACAGGAGTCTGTGTGTGTTAGGGAGGAAGAAGAAGAAAAATGGAAGAGGGGGAGAGAGAAGGGGGTTTTGAAGACTGAGAGAGTTGAAACTTGAAACAGAGGGGGTAGGGGAGAAGCGAGCTTTTTATTAATTGCGAGAGACTACTAGCACTAGCACTAGCACTAGCACTAGCACTAGTTGAGTAGTGTTCTGTAGTTTTGCTGTAGCCAAAAAAAAAAAAAGGTATTTTTGGGAAGTGATGGTGTCTGTCTGCTTCACGCGCGATTCGTTTGAGCGCGTGATTTGGAAGTGATGAGTTTACCGACTTGCTTGCTCATGAATTGTCCTAGTGTGTTTGGTATTGCGGTAGCTGTTGTGGTTGTGGTTTAAAAAAAATTGTTTTATAAAAAATATTTTTAATTGAGTTTGGTTTAAAAAAATAGATATTTGGTTAAAACTGTGGTTGAAATTGAAGTTGAAGAAAAAATAGTTTAATATGTTTGGTTAAAACTTCAAAATGCTTTTAAAATTGAGGTTATAAAATAATTTTAAAAATATATATTAGTACTTATAATTTTTAATTTAAATATTGTTATTTTAACTATTGCTATTTTATTATGAAATAAATCATCTTTATATAAAATATTTTTTATTATTCAATGAAACCATTTATAATTTCATTACGTACGAAATACATCAAACAAAAACTACAGTTTTTATAATATTTTTAGCATGTAATAAAATTAGATAAAATATTATTAGGTATAAATTTCACTATAAACTAATTTATTTTTTTTAAAATGTTAAAAAAATAACACGCTACAAAAAAAAAAAGGCACGCAGGCAAGTGAACAGTGTAAGAGAATTGCACTGTTCACTGGGGGTTAAGTGAACAGTGCGTCTCCTGCACTGTTCACATTAACAGTACACACTATATACTGTTCATGTTAATTGCCTTGTTCATTAAACAGTGCAATTAACATGAACAGTGAAAAAAAGCATGAAATAGTTGTTTTCCGTTTCCTGCGTGGGAAACGCAGAATTTAAGTGGGACCCAGTGAACAGTAAAATGCTTTTTTCTTTAACCAAACGGCGCGCTACGTTTTACTAATCGTAATGGCTCATATTTTGTTGTGGGTTTAATGTTTTTTTGGTATAAAAAACAGATATATAAGTTTTTTAAATATATTTTTTACAACAAAAATTATTGTTAAAAATTAAAAAGTTTATGCATGAATTTAATTAAATAAATAAATAATTGTCTATGCCAATAAATATATAAAGAAATATTAACATAACAATTCGCCTAGTTGTAGATTGAATACTTTTTTTATAATACAAATGAATTAATATATAGGTGTTATCAATAATTGTTTTTTATAATGAGTAAAAATATAATTGTGAATAAAATAAATTGATGCTTACATATAATAAAATACAGTAAAGATTATGTGTATTAATAAAAACATGTAAGATCTTAAACTCATTTTTAATATAGTATAAAAATGGTATTATGTTGCAATTGCTACGTTGAAATATTATTTTCTTAGTCTTTGTATAATAATTTTTCAAAAAAAAAATAAAGGAAGAAATAAAAAAACAAATTACAAAAGAATAATGCATGAACAAAAAGAATAATATAAATAAATCATGCATGGAATGATAAATACTCCAATTGTAAATAATAAAAAATAATATTTTTTCCAAAATAACAAGTGTAAGGAAAAAGACTAAAAAAAAAGAGTAGGAACTAGGGTATAGCAGGGGTATCAAACCTAAGTAATTTAAGTATGGCATCCCCAAACCCAAACTCAAGTACCTTAGGTCTGACAGAGGCACATGACCTAAAAAACTTGAGTCAGGCAAGGAGTCAAACTTAAGTTACTTGAGTTTGGAAAGTGCATTAGACCTAAGTAACTTAGGTCTGGCAGAGTAGCCAGCTCACCAGGTCTAGTGCTCTTAGGTTTGCCAGCCCTAGTAGATTTAAGGTTCTTGGGTTTAGAAAGGGATGTTATACCCTAAAAACATAGATCTTGTTGTTGTTATTGTTGTTATGATTATTATTCTTATTCTTATTCTTATTCTTATTATTAAATTTGAAAAAAAAAATTATTGCAATTAAAGAAAAATCATATATTTGATTTGAAGAATCAAATTAAAAACTATAAGAACTTAAGTGAGACATGTTTAATAATATTTTTATTAATATTATAAATATTATTATTAATAAATCTGAAAAAAATATTATTACTATCAAAGAAAAACTATAGATTTGATTTGAAGGGTAAAATAAAGAATTAGTATTAGTGTTGTTGTTATTGTTATTGTTGTTGTTGTTAGTATTAGTATTAATATTAGTATCATTGTTAATATTTGTATTACTATTATTTATCATCATCATCATCAATAATTTTTTTTTAAAAAAATATTAATACTATTGAAGAAAAGCTATAAATTTGATTTGAATGGATTAAAAACTATAAGTACTTGGCAAGTTACTTGGGTCTGGCAGGAGTATCAGGCCTACGTTATGTGGGTCTAGCAACAACGTTAGGCCTAAGTAACTTGGGTGTGGTAAGGGTGCCAGACCCCGCCAAACCTAATGTTTATCATCGACAAAGAAACATGTTAGGCATGCAGTTAGGGGCGGAGTTGTTTTTTTCATGGGATATATTTAGCATTGAAAAAATAGTTGGGGACAAAATAATCCATTCAGGTTTTTTGGAGTCTAGTGTTGAAAGAAATGGCAATGAAGGCTATAACTAAAGTGCTTACGATGGATTTATGAAGACTGGCTACAACTACCTAGGATTTGACCATCTCATTCCCTCCAATGGATAAAGAGTATTGACTTTGATATGTCCATAATAATCTAATTAGAATGGTATGCTAGTGGTGTATGTTTATATATATATATATATATATATATATATATATATATATATGTTATGCTATGTTTTGAATGAGACCTACTTAATTATTAAATCTCCTTATAAAATATTAAGTACATATTGAGAACAAGAAAAATTGCCTTTCAATTTTATATGTATAAAACAAAAGTTTTATTCATGGATAACTTATTGAGTCATTTAAGGTTACTGTTAATTAATATGTTTAATTTTATAAAATTGAGTTATACTTAACTAACTTATATGATTTGAATGAGTCACTTATAATCATATGAGGTTAGAGACATGGGTTAGGCGAAACATATAAGATATATTTAGACAAAGAGTTGTCATCTAACTGATCTAGAAGTCACATAAAGATGTGATTGATAAACTAGGTTATCTATCTAATTTATTTTATTTTGATTTATTGAGTCACTCAATGTCGGATAAATTAAATGGAATCTTAACCCATTAGAAAAATCTAAGTGAGATTTCTCGACTTAATAGGGAAAACTATTAATTTGCAAGAAAATAATGAGAGAGCAAATTAGGATTAAAGACCTGATCTAAATTTGAAATTTAAATATGTATGTATGAAACTAATATTCGCTATCTTTACATTAATAGGTTGATAGATAAAATAAGTAATAACATATATATACAAAACATATTTGATGCTAACAAATTGACTAAACCAAATTTCTTGGATTAACATCAAAACGTGAGAATTGTTCTCAAGCAAGAAAAGAGGTTGTATGTTCTTGAAAATTCAATTCCAAATGCCTCTACTAAGGACACTGAAGAAGAAGTTAGAAATGAACATCAACGCCATGTTAATGACGATGAACAAAATACATATGTGATATTAGCCAATATATCACTTGAACTTCAAAGGTAATATAGGAATATGGATATCTATACTATGATTATGCATCTTAAAGAAATATTTGATGAGGCTAGTTGGATTCAAAGGTACGAGACCTCTAATAAATTGTTTCGCTACAAGATGATAGAAGGTTCTTCGATGAACACCTATATTTTAAAAACGATTGACTAAATTGAGAAATTGGCTAATTGAGTTTTGTCATGGATCATGAGTTAAGTGTTGACTTGATATGCAGTCATTACCTCGAAGCTTTTTGCAATTCATTATGAACCATCACACGAAAAAGTTGGATAGTACATTACCATAATTGTTTAATATGCTTAAGATTGAAAAGAGGGTCTTTAAGAAGTAAAAAAGCTAAGTTCTTCTAGTTTAGTATTCTAGAATGTCTTCTAGAAAATTTTTGAATTTTTTTTAGCTTTAAATTATTTTTTTTTTGGATTTTTGGATCATTTTAATGTGTTAATGTTAAAAATAAATTTAAAAAAAATAAAATGATGTTATTTTGATTTATTTCCAAGCAAAAAACATTTTAAAAAATAAGATTTGCAGTGTTTGGAATTGCGTTCTGAATTATTTTTCTTGAAAATTTAATTTTTTTTGCTTATTTTTTTTATATTTTTGGAGTTTTAATATGTTGATGTTATAATTTTTTTAAAAAAAATAACAAAAAATTTATTTTAATATATTTTTAAATAAAAAAACATAAAGAATTTCATTTATACTCTTCAAATCCAACCAATTATAGTGGTGAAAAAACACCATCAACCAGTGAATTTTTGGGTCTATTTAGGAGTGTGATTATTTTTTAAAGTATCTTTTATTTTGAAATATATTAAAATAATATTTTTATTTTATTTTTTAAAATTTATTTTTGAGATTAATGTATTAAAACGATTTAAAATATAAAAGAATTAATTTTTAATATATTTTTAACTTTTTTTAAAAAAATACAGATTGACTGGGAGTTTTCAAATGCTCTTTTAATTGGCAAAATATGTCCACCTCGTCCACATTAATAGTACTTTGGATTTCAGTTATCGCTCTGGATGATCCAGCCCATGTAAAATCGCATGGACAAAAGAAATAAACGGGAAAGCGTGGCGCTATAACGATCATCCAACAACGCGGCGGCG
This sequence comes from Populus tremula, assembly GCA_964019445.1. Lineage (NCBI taxonomy): Eukaryota > Viridiplantae > Streptophyta > Magnoliopsida > Malpighiales > Salicaceae > Populus > Populus tremula. Next base: position 16,144,900 of record CAXHTJ010000006.1, read on the forward strand.
GCATCACAGGATTTATTTAATTTCTTGTTCAAACAAATAAAATCCCTGCGAGTTGGAAATTTTGCAAAGGTTCCAGCGCCAGCCATGGCTTCTTTCATGGGTCTCTTTCCCTACAACATGGCTGGACCCCTTAACTTCAATCACCACAACAACTACAAATACCAAATTGGCAATCACAGAAACAGTGCACTGTTCTCTTGTATTGATCATAATTTAACACAACACATGCTAAGCTGCAAGAGGCAAAGTTGTTCCACTTCCACCATCACCTGCTCTGCTGCCAACAAACCCTCTCCGTCTACTGAAGTCAGGTGGGTTCTCCTCTTCTCATTTTTTTTTGGTACTTTGTATCTTGAATTGGAAAATTAGACCATGAAATGAAATGGTTTATGGGTGAAAGCTGACAAATATTGATTGGTTGATCTGCATAGGAAGACAGACAGCTGAATGTATTGCAATGTGCTTGACTTTTACGCTTTTGTCCATGGAATTAAGTTTGTTAAAGAATATTCTAAGTTCCTCTCTGACTTTTTTTGTTTCCCATTCAATGCTTCAGCTGTCAGAGTTCTTTTTTTACAATTGAGGGTTCCTTGTAATCACTCTTTCATTTGTTCTTCAGCTCCACAGCCAAGATAAGGAGTGAAGTTCTATCTCCATTTCGGTCTGTCCGGATGTTTTTCTACCTAGCTTTTATTGCAAGTGGTGCTTTGGGAGGATTAATAGCAACCACACGACTGATTGCTGCTCTAGCAAATCCATCAAGAGCAGCTGAAGTACCTGAGATACTGAAAGGTCTGGGCATAGACATTGGAGCAGCAGCTATCTTCGCATTCCTATATTACAGGGAGAACAAAGCTAAAAATGTACAACTGGCTAGGCTGTCAAGAGAGGAAAACCTTTCAAATCTTAAGCTCCGTGTGGATGAAAAGAAGATCATTTCTGTGAGCTCTTTGAGGGGTGTTGCTCGTCTTGTAATCTGTGCTGGCCCTGCACCTTTCATTTTAGAATCTTTTAAACTTAGTGAGCCTTTCACTCAGAGCCTTTTGGATAGAGGGGTGCTTGTGGTTCCATTTGCTTCAAATGGGAATTTACCTAGTTTTGAGTTTGACGAGGGTGAGGAGATGAAGGAGCTTACCTCCAAGAGGAAGAGACTCTGGCAGCTGGCTCCTATCTATGTTTCTGAATGGTCCAAGTAAGAAATCGTGTCAGAAAAATGTTTCTTTGTTTTTTCTCGAATTTTGTGCTCACTCCTTCTCATTCCACACATAACATATTACAGCTGGTTAGATGAACAGAAGAAGCTGGCTGGCGTCTCCCCTGAATCTCCTGTGTATGTATTCTTCCATTTACTTGCCTTTTTCTAGTGCAGGAAAATGCAAGGATTAATTCTTGCAAATCAATTCTGTAATTTTACATTTCACTATTTCACATGGTTGTGAGAACATGAAGCGTGCTTTAAGAAATCAGTTCTCTTGTGTTAAAGATGCGGCATCAATTACACCTTAACAATTCCTAACTGTATAAGCTCATCGTGTTGGGTTTAGGTTGTTTTTTCCAACTTATAACGTACTATGTGTGTGTTTGTGGCAAAACAAAAGCTGTGAGATATATATGAGGATCGGGCGTACCTGGGATTAGAGTTGAGAGTCCATGGTTCCAATTATAGTGAAATATTTTGATCTTCTCAACAAAAATCTTTGTATATGTGTGTTATCCTTAACATGATGTTTTTCCTTTATTTATACGTAGAAGTTAATATAAAGCTTGCGTTAGGAATATTCCTAACTTTTCCGAGTTCATTATGTTCTACAGGTATTTGTCTCTGCGTATGGATGGCCGTGTCCGTGGAAGTGGTGTTGGTTACCCCCCTTGGAATGCTTTTGTCGCCCAATTACCACCAGCAAAGGGAATGTGGTCAGGTCTTCTTGATGGCATGGATGGAAGAGTTCTTTAGATAGTTTTATTTTTCCAGCCACTACAGGTTAGTTTCTTCTTTGATTGTATAGTTCCTCCAGTCGTTGCTAAAGTTATCTTACTTCCTTTGTTTTGAATTTAAGAACTTACATTTTATTATGATATAATTCATCCTTTTTTCAGAACCTTGACCCTCCTTCGGGTCATTGCTGATTACCATTTACTGTAGAATACTTTATCTCCATGCTGATAGCTTTGTATTCATGCCCCATCGTCAAATGTCTCCATAAAAAAATATTTGATTACCCCTTTAAAAAAATAATGAAGTAGAGCAGGAGATCACTTACTGCTCGTAAATATCAATACTAATGGTTCATGCATTTTTCAGTTGTCAACCAATTGCAAATTTTTATCATTTGTACTGCCTAGAAGCAATGTTTATATTCAATCCTTCACAATTAATTTTAATTGTTCTCCTCCCTCTCTATGTCCAAACAAATTTGGCCTAAACCTTTTTTCCCTCTCGATGCTATTGACCTATTTATCTTCTCAAAATTTTTGAATTGTGAAGTGTGAAGAAGTTCATCGCTATGACTTCCTGTGCATTTCTTTATAGTAACACGAGAGTAAATGATTGTTGTTCTTTTGAAAGAAAAGAAAACGAACTTTAGGAACTGGAGATGAATATAATTACCTTAGTCTAGAAAACGCAATGGTTAGCTTAGGTTATGTGCTGGGAAATCATAGTATAGACTTTTTGCTAATCAAAATTTAATTATCTTTTTTTGTACGTGTCAGTAAATCCCCTGTCACAACTCACCACTATATAACTAATTTGTTCTTTGGATTCTACAAGTGTTTTTTCTTCCCAAAGGGCTGGACAGTACCTTTGAATGGATTTTCATTTCACATAATATTGCATACATTTCCGAAAGTCTCTCTGCCGACAACTTGCGAGGGAGCTTATCACTTGGAGCAATAAATTTGAAGTGATAGTATCGATCCCTGTGTAAGCTTCTGATTTGCAATTCTGGATTCTACACTGGATTCTGATTTTCTTCCCTGAACCTATGTCATTGTATTGACATAACTTAAAGCAAAGCTTTTCTGGTCTTCTAGTATGGCATATATTGTGATATGGATATTCTTTACTTTCTCTTAACTGGAGAATATAATCCTATTTGTTGCTAACTCCGGTATATAATGTATTGATCATTGAGTTGTTTCCTGTCATGATTTCTTAATTATTACCGGGCCTTGTTTGAACAATTCCACGTATAAATCAACTCTACAATACAAATTTACCAGATTTGTAGATTTTTCCCATGTGACTGATTGGTTGGATTACCTATTATTTTAATATGTTTTGTGCCTATACGTGATATTATTATATTAATATAAATATATATTTATTATTAATAAAAATTTAATTTATTTTTAATATTCATATAATATTAAATTAATGAATCTAATATTTAATGTATGAATCTAGAGTAAAGATAAAGTTTATGAGCAAAAATACTTTGTAAAGAAAATTATAAAGTTGTTATAATTATGTGATTTCAATTGTATCAAAGCATTGTTTATAAAATATTCAAGTTCAATGCTCTCTTAAATATTAGACTTTCATTACAACAGTAAAGATTGATATATATATATATATATATTATATATATTATGTTCTTTTGTCGCACCCGGACACCGCGGCGACCCTAAAAATAATCCCGATTATGGAAAAAGAACAGATTTTTGGCATCTGGTTCTTTTAAGGAAAAATATATTATTTAAGGAGTCGCCTCTTAGTATTATGGTCACTAGGAACCCTAACTGGTCAACAAAGATTCTATGGTACGAGACTGGTTACGTAAAAGGGAAGATATTATCGCCCCTTAAACGTTCTGCCTGAGGTAGACTGCATTGCTGGTTTTGTCTTAAATTGCTAAACATTTATTGGTTTATGCTCTGATGGTTTACTTACAATATTCCTGACTCTGACGCTAGTGAATATTCGACTACGAATAATTCCAACTCTGGCGTTGGTAAATATTACGTAGTTATAAAATAAATTTAGATCAATATTTTTTTTATTCCTGACTCTAACGTTGGTGAATAAACAAATAAAATAAATTCATTTTATTACACATTCGCATATTTTTTTATTTTTTTATGTAGTTAAATAAAAAACAAAAAAAACAATTAAATCAGTATTTTTATTCCTGACTCTGGCGTCAGTGAATAAACCAATAAAATAAATTTTATTTTTAACGCATGCATATATTTTTTATTTTTTCTTGCCAAATAAAATAAGATATAACGAATAAAAATAATATAAATTTAAACTAGTATTTTATTCCCGATTTTGGAGTCGGTGAATAAAACAATAAATTTACGTTATTTTTATTCATGCATACATATATTTTTTTTTCTATATTTTTATATTTTTAGGGGCTTGGCCTAGCTTAGCTCATGTGGTTAGGTTGGACCCAGCAGGCTTAACCGGGTCACAAGTGACTTGGCTGACCATTGTTTTTTTTTTTTTTTTACCAGCAGGTGCACATGAATTGCTCTTGCACGCTTGCTACAGAAGTATGTAATTAAAATGCAAGAAGGGAAAGCGTAACTTACTTGGTTCTGAGCGCCTTTCTCCTCGCCCTTCTTCGTTCTTGTTATTCTGGTTTTTTTTTTTTCGCTCTTCCCCTCTTCTGGTCTGCTACACTGTTGTTGTTGAGACGCTGCGCTGATGGAGCAAATTCTACACTGCTACTTCTAGCGCGAAGGAGATGAAAGGACAATGGTCGACAAAGGAAACCTGTTGGGACTTAACATATACACCTCCGGTGATGTAAGAAGCCTGCTGCAAGAAGATTGGATTGTGAGCACCAACCTGACAGGAATTTATAGTCACCAAAGAGCATGGTGCAGAGAACGTTGTGTTCATTACTGCAACATATTGTTCAGGCCCATTCGGAGATCCAGAGGAGCCTGAGAGCTTTTGCGATGTCGCGGTCGCACAAATTATTTACCCTAGCTTCAAAAACAACACACAAGATAGTATAGAGCAAGCAAGGGGTCGATCCCACGAGGAAGATTCAAGTCAGATTTTTATGCTAGATGATATGCAATTGGGGGGGGGGTTGGATGTTATCTAGGGTAAAGCAAAAGAGAATAGAAAACTATCAAACAAAATTTAATAAAATTAGAAAATTATTAAGAGAACAAACCTTGGTCGCAAGCACACATCCACCTATAGAAATCAGAACTGATCCTTGAAATGAAATTCCAGTTTATATTCTGAATTTTTATCTTTTCTTAACGTTGGTTAATTAACTGATCCGCCGTATAACTAACCCTAACCAACAAATAATCACAGTGTCCGCACTAATGATTTAATCCAATGGCAGCCTTAAGATCTAGATAAATTCATTAATCTTAACAACTAAGTTGTCTGCTTATGTTGCTTTAATCAAATGTTCTCCCTAAGATTATAACGTAGATCCGCTACAATTATTAAACTCAGTTGCTTCACAAGTTCATATACCACAACTCCGGTTTTGATATCAAACTTAGCAATAAATTGTCTACAATAATAACTTAGAGTCCGCTCTAGCAATTAAAATAAACAATCATAGGAAAAATAAGCATAGGAGAACAAACATGTTCATCATATAAACTGAAAAGAAAAGGTAAAATAGATCTCACAGTTCTTGAAATCTGAAGGTTTCCGTGTCCTTGCAACCAAGAAAATGAGTTTAGCTTTGCATGTTTGTTGAAAAACTAATAAAAAAGATGGAAGAATGCATGATTTAAGGTTTCTTAGAGTAGGGGGGCTTTTTCTCCTCTTGGGTGGCTGCCCCCCTTCTCTTCTCTCATTCTTTTTATACTAGGAAACCCTAATCTCTATTTTACAAAATAGTCCCCCCTTAAGTAGATAATTTACATTTAAGTAGTTCAATAACTATTTTCCTAAAAAAAGAGAAATAGCTTTGCATGAAATCTTCAAGCTTTGACTTAGAGGAGCTACATTGCTGAAATAAAAACTTGGATGTCGGTTTAGATGCTTCGGAACGTAATTTGGACTCGTTTCTTCACGAAACCTGTTTGCTGGCAGAATTTAGTTGTCATCTTTGAAAAGTCATATCTCCCTCATATGACATTGTTTTTGGATGAAATTTCGAGCGTTTATAGGTCTTTGAGTTAGGAATCCAAAACAATTGAGTTTGCATCAATTGGACTTTTTTAGCTCTAGATATTCAAGTCGGAATGACCGAAGGTCAACATTGGCAGATTGCGAGATTTGACTTTGAAAGCTTCGATTTCCATGCTCTTCCTTATTTTATTGTCTTGCCTTAGATTAGATATTTGAGAACCCATCATTACCCTTTTTTGGAAAGTAAGGATATAAATTATGCCTTCATGGTGGTCAATCAGAAACTCGTTACAAATTGCAGCCAGTTAGGGCAATATAAGGGTTAACATGCAGTAATAAAAATATAATAGGAAACAAGAGAATCACTTAGGTGGAGTATGATACACATTCATGACACTTACAAAGCTTTAAGCTATGGAGTTGGATAAATTATAAGAAAACAAAAATTACAATTCAAAGACATTACACTCATTTTACTTTGATTTCATCCAAGGCATAGTTGTTTGTAGATACATTTGCATAATTAACCTTGTTGAATTGAACAACCACTAGGTAGCGGGTCTTGTCCAATACAAATCCACAATAAATAACCATGATAAGAAATTTTAAAGGAAAAAAAAAGAGGTCAGGAAGGAGAGATTGTCTTACCTGATCAATAACAACTATGGATTCAACACCATTGAACCAATTGGATTCCTTCCTCAGAATCTTCACATGTAGTGTGATAGGATCATGAATTACTAATTATTTGCTTGTCATATACATGCATGAATTTAAGTAGTGAGAAATGAATTCAAATCCCTCTTTTAGAGAAAAAAAATGTTGTTTTTCTAGATTTGAACCATACTTAACTGGTTTCAGTAGAGGTAGTCTTTGAGACTAAACTTATTCTAACACTACAAATTTGATATTTTTCAAATGAATAAAAGGAAGTTAAACATACGTCAATTAACTTGTAACTCAATTAGCACTAGTGTAGTGTCTTTCAAGATAAATTATTTTTTATAACTAATGAGTCCTAAAATCCAAGATGCTTAGGAGTGAGGTTGATGTGTTGGATAAATGGTTGATCTTTTAGTTTAATTAATCTAATTCATTCTTCCTAGTTAAGGTGTTTGATGACATGCTATGGAAAGCCCAAAGGGTTGGTAATTAGTAGTAGTAGGTGGTGCCTAGTAAGTCAAGGTAGTTGGTAGTTGTTGTAATAGCAAGTGGTGCCTAGTAAACGAGGGTGATCAACAATTATGGGGGTAGCAAGTGGTGCTTGATAAACTAGGTAACTGATAGCTATGGTAGTAGCATATGGTGTCTGTTAAGCCAAATGACTAGTAGTTGATACCTGCAAAGGGTCTTTTTTGATGAACGTATGGATTCTCCGATGGTAAAGTCAGTAACTTTGTAGAGAGAGAAAATACAATAATATATTAAAAGAGATAGACTCTAAAAATATATATGCTAAAAATGTTAAAAATTAAAAGATTGTGAACCTTTGGTTTGAAGGATTTATGATGTATTTATTGTTAGTTTAACATGTCCTATAGCCAATCAGTTGGTTACATGTGATATTATTATATTCATGTAAATATATATTTATTATCAATAAAAGCTTAATTTATCTTTAACATTCATATAAAATTAGATTAATGAATTTAGAGTACATATAAAGTCAATGAGATAAAAATACTTTGCAAAAGAAATTATTAAGTTATTGTAATAATGAGATTCTGATTGCATCAAAGTATTGTTCTTAAAATGCTCTTGATTGATGCTCTCTTAAATACTGGTTATTCGTTAGAGCCATAGAGATTGATACATATTATGTTCTTTTCTTTGTGAAAGGAAATAATTGTTCTCATAAATTGAACTAATATGTAAGTGCTTGTCATAAGACATATATATTGAACTGACCCACATGGGGATTCCATATGGAGAGATCACCTATGTTTATTAAAAGACTCACGTGATGGTTGTGTAAGTAATTTTTAGACTTGAGATCACTAAATCATCTTATATAAAGAAAGTTATGGTTTGATTCTGTTACATGTTATTCTAATCAAGATAACAAAAAGGCAAACATTGAGTATAACATGAACTATATAAAAGTATTTGAGTGAACAAAAGAGGATTCATTACTATAGGTGAATTAAAGAAAATATTTCATTTGTTCTCAAATATTATTGACCAAGAAATCCTTGGTCAAGGTGGAATGAGATTTAAAAAGGGTTTCAAATCTTATTCAAATAATTAATAACTATTATGTAGAGAACAAACATGATTTAACATGATAGATATACTTCATGCTTTAATGTTAAATCATAACCTTATTTATGAAAAACAAATAATTACATAGAGAAACCGGCCACTAAAAGGTCAAGTTAAACCACTAATGACTTTTTTAATATTTGAGGGATCATGACACATTGCTAGACGATGCATCTGATTTTCAAATATAAATTAATCAATTGTATAATTGATAATAAATTCAATTGTTTAACTCATTTAATTTTATTTAATTAGAGGTATGATTTATATTTGAGCCAACATATTAGGAACTTAATAAGTCATACATATTAGGAATATTTAGTCAAAAATTATAATGAGATGATTTAATTATGACTTGATTAAAATATATTTTATAAATTAAAGACTATATTATAATTAATACAAGGATTATATTTTTAGTCCTAGAAAAATTAAGGATTTGATTGAGTTAATTTTTAATATTCTCTTGAATTAATATATAGATATTATTCAGGGGGGAAATTGATATTCTACTAATTTATAGGGTTTTTAAGATTTCACTATAAATAATAAGTTATGCCTCTTATTTTTTCAAGAGTTGTTTGTTAAACAAAAAAATTACATAAGTTGCATAATAAAGAGTTAATACTCTAGGTGCTGTTACCCATTTTATGACCCTACATAAACAAAAAACAATTTTTTAAAAGAGGAGAAAATACTAAAAAATTGAAAATGACTAAAGAAAAACAAAAAAAATACCTATTAGTTAAGAAGAAGACATCCGAACTCCCAGGAAATTGCTAAAGATTGGTTGTGACGAGTCAAAATATATGAAATTAGGAAATTTGACTATGTTGACAGTCTTAATTATAAGAAAAATTGATTCTTGAAGTTAATTTAGGCTTTAATTAAAGTTTAGGGGTCAAATTGCACATTTTAAGATTTAATTTGGCCAATTAAGGGTTGAATCATAAGTATGAAAGTTTGATGGGTAATTAGATATTTAATTGAATAAATCAAAGACTAAGGATCAATTTGCAAAAAGCATGTGATTTCAGGTACTACAATCAATGAAATCAGGGGCCAAATTGAATAAAATTGAAAGTTTGATGGTTAATTAGGGGTCCAATTAAACAAATAAAAAACTGAGGACTAGTTTGTAAAAGGTGCTTAACTTTGGGGCTGACAATTGAGTTTGACATGGTGAAATTGCATGAAATTAAGAGTTTATGAGATAATTATGGATGAAATTAAAAGAATAAATATAAAATTGAAGTTTGTCAAATCCTAAATTAAAAATCCTAATTTGTAAGGTTTAGCTGAAACGACATCGTTCAGGTTACTCTGCATCCCTTTCTTAAGCCAAATAGGATCACGTTCCCATCCCTAAGGTGGTGTCACCTTTACTTGACGTTTGTATCTCACTTGCCACATAGAAGTCCTTAACTTCTTGTCCCAAGCCAACCTTGATTGTTTCAGAAAAATTCAACAGTGTTACACCCAACTTTGGATTTAATGGTAAAGAAGCTACATACCACTAAATGAAGTGTGCTTTGATCCTAGTTGGAGAATAACACCCCCTCTATAATGTTTATGATTTGTTTTGATCAAATAACCTCTCATTGCTAAGGTTTAATTCATAGAACATGCACCCTCGATAAAATGTCAGCCACTAACTTTCCAACCCTTTCTAGAAGCTCTCAATGGTTTGTTAGGCATCAAGAGACAAGGAAAACAAAAAAGAAGAAAAAAAGAAACGACTCTTAATAGATTGAAGAAAAGAATCCTCTATAACATATTTTTGGAAAAACCACATGTGGTTTTGTAACCACCTGCCTTAGGAGGTTATAAAAAGGCAAGAAATAAAAGTATGAGCAAAACCTCTTAAACACAAAAATAATTGTTGAAATCAAAGTTTGTCCTCTTGAAAAAAAAACATAAATACAAGTTAAATATCCATATTTATAAAAGGTAACTTCCTAAACAATGCTAGAAAAATAATAAAAGAGTTTTAAATAAAATAGAAAAAAAAACTTAAATTAATTAGGAAACTAATATAATTCTTACATACTAGCTTATGAACCTTATTACAAGGCCTTCCTGATATTCAATTGTCCTAATATGTTAACCTAATATAGAACAAGATTTTTGGAAACTTTTGGTAAAATCTCAGCTCGATCCAATGGTCAGATCAAGAATTATGCTTGTTAGAGAAAACATGTATTAGAAAAAATAGGCTCAAGATCGCCTCTAATGCTAAGATTAATTAGCCCATAATTGCGAAATGATTAAGCCCATGTTGTAGATGAATTAGGCCCCTCTTGTGCATGAATTAAATTGACTAAGGTTTGATCTTCACTTATTGATCTTCTTGATATCTATATTGGCCCAGATATTCTAAATAAGCCTATTGATTGCATCTTTGAGCTTCTTTTCCCTTGATCATGTAATTAGACCAACTGAGACTTTCAATGGATCTTTTGGTGTAGTTTTGATCATATCATCCCCTCTCTTCTGAAAAGAACTTGTCCATGAATTGTTACATGCATCAAACAAAAAAATATTAAAAACATTGAAAGTAACATTAACACCATACTCACTTAATAGATCTATTGTATAGGCATTATCATTAATTCTTTCAAGGATTTGGAATTTTCCATATCCTCTAAGCATCAACTCAAATCTTCTTTGTTCAGGGAATCTCTCTTTTTGCATATGCACCCATTAAAAATGACCTTATTTCTCCTTTCGTTAGCTTTAAATGCAAATTGTTCATTCTTTTTTTTGTATTTGTCACCTCACATTTTCACAGAGAGTCTTTATTACCTGTGCTTTTCTATTATCATCAAGACTAAATTAAAAAAAATTTAAAGGATTAAAGCTATATTCAATCTCATAAGGAGAATAATCAATAGTAAAATGCTCATTCTCATTATAAGCAAATTCAATAAATAGCAGACAAACTTCTCAATCTTTCAATTGTTTTTTGAATGATAGTTTTTAACAATGCAGTTAAAGTTCTATTTATTACTTTAATTTGATCATCTGTTTGTGGATAACAAGTAGTAAAAATTAACAATCTAATTTCTAATTCCCCTATAAAACCTTTCAAATGTAGCTAAGAAATTTAACATAATGGTCAAACATAATTTTTCTAGGTACCCTATGGAGTCGAACTATCTCATTAAATAATAAATCTGTTATGTTAGTTGCATCATCAATTTTCTGACAAGATATAAAATGTATAATCTTATAAAACCTATCGACAACTATAAAAATAAAATCTCTCTCATTTTTTGACCTAGGCAAACCTATAAAAAAATCCATGGATATATCAACTCAATTGTGGAATTGAATATACTTGATGGTGGTGTTGTTGTATGTTTAAGTTGGCAAGGGGATCGCAAAACTGATCGAAGAAAAAATTCCTTAATGATTGATGTATTTAGCAATGGAACACTGTATTCTAATGGAATCAATGATGGATAAGTCCATAAAAAATTAAGGTTCTTATTTTTTACTAATCGATGATGAACTTGTCATTTTCATTTAAAACGTTATAGAAGATTTTAGGTATTTTGATGGAATTAGTGATGGACTAATCCTTTAAAAATTAAGGTTCATATTTTTATGAAATAGGTGATAAACTTGTCGTTTTCATTGAACAATTACAAAAGGTTTTGATTATTTTGACAAAATCAACAATGGACTAAAGCATCAAAAATTAAGGTTCTTATTTCTAATGGAATTACGATGGAATAAAAAAGTTTTAAAAACAAAAAATTCCATAGGAAATTGTGGCGGCATTGATGAGGAGTTAAAATCACATATAGAATTATTGATGAGATTTTTTTAGAGATGTTAAAATCAATTAAAACCCGATGTTTCTCTTTATCACCCAATCTTTCTCTTTATCTCTTTATCGGTCACTCAATCTCTATCTCTCAGTCTCTCATCTTTAATAGGTATATCTCTTACTCTTTCTCTAGTAATTTTGGATGAATGGGTTAATGGTGGTTCAAGGCCAGGGTAGAGATTAAGGTTTTAATTTTTTTTGGTTTAGAATTGAGGTTGATGGGTCAACTGTAAGAGGTAGCAAGGGTGGATGAGGGGTTGTGGAGATGAAATGGGGATATGTTGTTTTAAGATTGGATACTAGGTTTTTTTTTTCTTAATGTTTTAGGTTTTTTTTTTCTTAATGTTTTCATGTATCTTTATTCATTGATTGGTTTCTTTTGTTTGTTTTTTTAGTAAGATTGTGGGTTAATGTTTGTTGAGTATTGTTTATAATTATTTTATGTGTGGGTTTTTTGGATTCTGTGTTTCTTGTTATTTGTGTTATACATCTTGGAAAAGACTAAAATCTATTGTTGAAGTGTATTATTGTGTATGCAAAATTGGATTAGCTATTTGTTTCTTCTTGCCTTTTTTTTTTTTTTTTTTTATTACTAACTCATGTTTAATATCTTGTGCTAAGACTCAATACACATTTGTTAGGATTCAAATGCATTTCAAAATCTTTTAGGTTTCTATTCTTTGTTTCAACTATGAATTTGCATTCCCTTTTAATATACAAATCAAATTAATCCCTTATTATAGTTTAATTAATTGAATTTTTGATTTTGAGGTTAATTTAGTTTCTTAGCACACAATTATAGCTTAATTCACATGCTTAAAAAATTAAATAATTTGATAATGAAATTTACATGTTTGGAGTAAAAAAAGAAGTTACTCATAGAAACATATCATAATATATGATACAAAAAAAGCTGAAGATTTCTTTTTCCTTTTGGAATTGACATAACAATTCTAGCCTTTAACTTGTTTGCCATCATTTTTCATTGAACTATTTGAAATGCTTATGATTCTATTCTTAGAATATGTTCATTCACATTTAAAATTTATGGATCTTACTTGCAATTATCATTGACTTCAAAAAGAAAAAAAATGTTGTGAAGTGAATGTCTGTTACTCATGTGTATGTTCTTCCTATAATTTTCCAAATGGCACAAGGGTGATATGGATGGTTAGAAGTTCAAAGCTAGATTTTGGAATGAATTTGCCATCTCTTGCATCTCATTATAACAGCAAAACCTATCTAGTAAACATTTTTACTAGATATTTTTACTAAAAATTTAAAGGGATATATAACTTAGGCTATTATTGGTTTGTTTTGGATTGATGTTTGGATTGCTTGAGATGATTTTGGTGATTAAATGAATGAGATATTGCATTGAAATGATGAATATGCATCATTTAGTTGATTGTGATTTTATTATGAATTTATTATTAAATTATTAAAATTATTATCTTGATGAACATTTTTTATTTTCTGTTAATTGTTTCCTTTTAGCTACCATATTTCAAAGAAAAATAAAGTTCTTAGTTTAATAAGAGCGTTGCTGCTTCATCAAACAATATTGTTTGTAATTGTGAACATGTAGTTAAGTTAGGTGCTAATCATGTAGAGGTACTTAAAGAAACACCTCCTGTAAATGTTATTGACCAAGATTCATCCAATCCACGTAAAAGAGATGGAATCACTTCTTCATAAGACCTTTATACAAGAAAACTTATTGCAAATGGAAAGTCATGCACATTATATAAGTCATGTTTTCATCTCATTGTTATGGTTATATTTTTGTGTCAAGTTATTTTAATTTTTACATAGAATAAAAATGACTTTCATGTATTGAGTTTTAGTTTTATCAATATTAAAACAACCTATTTGATCACATCTAAAATGAAATCATCATTTGAAGAACCATTGTTTTAATAGAGTCAATTTCAAGATCATCATAAAAGGATTAATATGGTAAATACTTGGTTGGGAAAGTTTAAGGTTAGATACATATACCTTTTTTTATATATATATTTTTTAATTTTAAAATCCAATTAATATATAGATTGACTTTTAAGGAAAAATCTCACTGGATATGAAAAATGAGAGGGTGATCAGGAAAATATGAAAAAACTAAAGTGCAATTAGGTAAGTATTAAAAGCAACAAAATGTTATATTATTATAAATTTATAATATTTTATTTCCTAACATAATTTCTGCTTAATAATTTTTTATACCAGGTTACATGATTTGTGGTATGATGCTTGCAAATATGCAATGAACATAGTTGACTCTAATGATATAGCATGGTGAAAAAAATCATAGATGAGGCACATCATAAGGGATAATTGGAAAACGTTTCAAGAATTTGTGGCATTAAATAGATTTTAAAAGCAATCATGATCAGGGTCTCAAAACATGAACAAAGAAACTTATGGTTTGATGATCAACTATATAGGGGGAGTATTTACATTTATACATCATGTAAGGTACCTTGTAAGAGCTCATTGTTGTATATTTAATTATTTTTCTTCAGCTTTTAATTTAGTCTTTATTTGTGAGACCTTTTTACATACTATTTATTTGGCAGAAAAAACAACTTGGGTGCAAACCAACTCCAATAGAGTTATATTAGAAAACTTATATAAGAAAGGTGGATTGAGGAAAAGAAGTGAAAATATTTGTTGAGAATAGAGCGAAAGTGTTTGTTGTAAGTTTTTTTTTATATAATTAGTTTAATTAAAATTCATATTCATTTGCATTATTAATATGAATTTTGTATTTTGACTTATTTTTGTTGTTTTATTTTGTTTTGTTTTATAGGAGACATAGTGCCAACAAGGTTGTCAAATATAAAGAATGTTTTCACCCATCCTCTTCACGATCCTTAATTATGGTTGGAGGCTAGAGTAATTAATAAAACCGTTAGGAATCAGATTTATGGTATGCTTATGGTATCAACGCAAGATATAAGAGTGGGTCGCACTATTTTAATGATAGGCAAAATACATTTTAGCCCAAGCCAAACACTATCCACCATTAATAAGATTGTGAATTTCAAAACAGAAAAGAGAAGAAAACCATAAGGGTTTGGCTAAGGCTCTTAGACCTTTTACTTGAGAGGACTAGATAGAAAGATTAATAAGAAGGGGGTTGGATGAGGAACCTATTCCATAAATGTTGACATAAAGAAATGGATGAACATGATGAATGAAATCTAGATTAAGGGCCAACCAAGGGAAATAATGGAAAAGGATGAAATGAAATGATAAAACCTGAAATTTATGACCTTGTTTAACTAATAAAAACATGCATGAGCTGGGGTAAAAATTTGTGTTCATGATAATGTATGGATTTAGCATGCATGAATGAAGAGTTGTGTGAAAATAAAATGTAAGAAGGTGCATAATTATGATCTTGTTGAACATTTAGAATGATATTTGAGCAAAAACAAAATTTATGTTAATGTTAATGTTTTGATTTTATTTTGAGATTAATGAACTTGCATGAATATGGTTCGATGAATGAGAATGTGGTTGCAGCATGATTGTTATGATTATACTTGTGTTAATGACATAAATTCTGTATATGCTATGGATGAAGTTATGTGAAAATGTGTTGGATTGATGTTAAGTGCAAAATTGTATTGTTAGTAAGCCTTAAAATCACACTGGAGCTAAAATCAAAATTACATCATGATCTAATACATTTTGTTGAATAATGAATGAACATGTATGTTTGTGAATCATTGGAATAGGTATTAAGAAATGTTATTGTGAGTAAACTTGTGAAAAATATGATGAAATTGTATGTACAAACTAGGGAGTAATAGGAAGCAAGGTTTCAGCCAAGGGGGGAGGGAATGAATCATGATTAAAACTATGCATGATGAACATAGTTAGAATGACATAAGATGAATTGGAAATAGAACCCTTATGTGCTGAATAATCATATTAGTTGTGCAGTGCATTACCGTTATACAATTGAATGTAAGAATGTATGGTTGTATAATGCTAGGTGCCGGTCTCGAAGTGATGACTTAGGAGAAACTTTGGTAAATGTACTTAGAAGATGTTGTTTTATGTAGTGTAATGATGTATGAATGATGGAGTGTGTCGGGTGAATACTCAGCTAGGTTGGAAAATGTATAAGGAAAATGCATAGCCTAGAGAGAATGAAAAACCAGAATGACTCACCTTGTCACTGACGATTTTGAATCGATAGTTACTTAGTTTACATTGATGATTTCTGAGGCGGCAACAATTCAGTTTTCACCAACAATTTCCGTGTTAATAGTAGAACATGTGCACTAATGATTTCAGTGTCAGCCATGGAACCAGATTTCGTTGATCTAGGTCGATAGTGAGTCAGTTCTTGTCAACAATTTCCGAGTTAGCAATGGCCTATATGCGTTAACGATTTCTACACCATCTGTTAGACTGGATTGTGTTGATGATTTTAATCATCGCGAATCAGTTTTGTTGTTGAATCCTGTGCCACCAGCGAATCAGTTCGTAGCCAATCCTGTGTCACCAACAAAGCATTTTTTGTTGTTGAATTCTTCATCACCAGTGAATTAGCTTTAATAAGATTTTCTACGATAGACTCCATGTCAGAAATGATTTAAATGCTTGTAACAATTTCATTATATGATTGTAATATGTGGAACATTTGAATGGAACATTGTATTTTTGGAATATGTATGGTGATAGTTATGTGATTATCAATGGAAATGTGATAATTATGATCATTGATGTGTTAGATGTGCGACCAAGACGAACCGTGACTAGACAAGGACACCACGAAAAGAACAAGTGTGGCGTATACCCTTTTGGCATAACGTTCATTCCTCGAAGTGAATTTATTACAAAAAGCCTTTTATTGAGTTATAACTAGGGTAAACTATTATAGGATTTTGTATGAATGCATAAAGGAAATGCTATTGAATGATGGATGTTAAATTATTATGAAATGTTTGTACGAGTACTATGGCAAATTTTTTTAGATCAAAATGTAAGTATGTATTAAGATAAAAAAAAATATCTAGCTTGGTGACCTAACAAGTTAATATACAGACATGAATAATTTGCCCAACAAAAAGCCAAAAAGCTAACAAATGCCTAGACAGACTACAACAATACAAACCTGAAATCAACAGGTTAGCAAAGAAACCTATCTATGACAGTGTATGAAATAACCAGCCTTGAAGTTGATTCTACATAGCAATACACAACTTTCTTCCAAATTTCATCCCATATGTCTACCACACGGAAAACCCACTGGACCAGCTCCACACTTATGCATTGCCCATGCAGCAGCATTGCATGCGTCAAAACCAGACCACGTGAAATGTAAAACTAGACCCATAAAAAACACAGTTCATCTTTCTCAAACAAAAGCAACAATCCTATCCAAAGTAAACAACCATCAACAAAACCCAACCAACCTCCCTCTAGCACTGGTGTACTCTTTGTGTCTAATCATGACACTACCAGGTGCCCCAAACTTCTTCATTATTTGTTTGCATTGAAACTAAGCTGTAATTGGTTGAAGATGATATCTAGACACCAATGCGACTATTCGAAGACGTCTGTTGGGTATATACTGGTCATTCCCGGCTTTAAACCCTACAAAATCTTATTGTCACCACCTGGCATTGCAGGCCTCCTTAACTAATACATGCCTCTGGTTGGTTGATCTTTAAATTCTCCAATGAGCAGACAAATTGAATGTCTATCTGGGGACCCTTACTTGTTATGGCTGACCTCTCATTCGAGTAATGCCATAAATATTGATTTCTCTTCCTAGAAATGCACACCGTCCTAGTGGGTTAGGTTCCCAATCTTCCATTCAAGGCTGGTCCATCAAGTTTCTATCTAAGATAATGGGCTATGGTGAGGTTCACCTGCAGCCACACCAAATGCCATGGTTAACAAGAAAAAATGCTTTCTGATGGTGAACCCACCAAAATCTCAGCTGGACGCATGTTGGAGAACAACAAAAATGCTGCTTCTCGTAGGGAAAAAGCAGAACAGAGCCATCCCACTGCAGTGTTCACTAAAGTGAACAGTGTGAGTGAATTAATTCACTCGCACAGTTACAATTTTTTTTTTTTTGCAAAACAATGCGAAAGTTTAGTTTTTTTTCTTGAAAAGCCAGTGCAGTTAATTGATTTTACTCGCATTGTTCACGGAACATGAACAATAGTTTTTTAAAAATTAGTTTAAGGTGAATAAATTACTCGTACTGTAATTTCAATTTTATTCCTGATAATACCTAATTTATTGTACGCTCAAAAAATTATTTTTTCTGTAATTCTTGTTGAATGAATTTTGTACATAATGAAATTGTAAATTTTTTAAAAAAATTGTGTTTACTTGAAAAACTAGTATTTAATATTATTTAATAACACTACATAAATTAGAAAGATATCGCATAACATAGCATTGTGGAATTTATTCGCAATTCCAATTATGTTCTTGACGGGTCCGACCCAGTTAAAAATAAATTCAATTTTTATTTTTATTTTAATTGTATTTTATTGAAAAAATTAAAAGGAGATCGCTTGATGATGTAACACAAAATTCAGTTTTTGTTGTTGCGCGCTTAAGAAACCATGGAAAATATAGTCCTTGTTGGATAGATTTCGTATGTAATGATATTGCACATAGTTTAATGGAATAATAAAAAATATTTGATATCAATTTTATTTATTTCATGATATAATAACAGTGGTTAAATCTACAACATTTAAATTAAAAATCATTAATATTAATATATATATTTTTTAATTATTTTATAACTTTAATTTGAAAAATATTTTTTAACCAAACACATTAAACTACTTTTTGTTCAACCTCAATTTCAACCACAATTTTAACCAAACATATATTTTTCCAAACCAAACTCAACTAAAAGTAGTTTTTATAAAACAACTTTTTTAAAACCATAATCACAACAACAACCTCAATACCAAACACACTGTAAGATTGCCAATGTTCTTGGCAAGCCCCTTCAAAGACATGCTTACCTCTTCAATGTCTAGACTTTCCTATACCAGGGTACTGGTGGAAGTTAACATGATGTCTGACCTGCCATACTCTATTAAAGTTACTTTGCCTAATGGTAGCATGATTCATCAGTAAGTTGTAAATGAAACCTTTCCTCGGTTCTACAAGCATTGCAAAACTCTTGGTCACATTACTTCCACGTGCTCAAAATCCTTGCCTCAGGTTGCTTCAAGCCAGCAGCAGCCTTCTGGCCCTACTCCTAGAGAACGAGATTCTGTTTTCCAATGGTTGGGCCCTCAAGTAGACAGCTCTGTTATTGATTGCCCAGAGGTCAGTCTGCCTGCTGTTTGTGTTCCCCCTACCACTCTGGTTGAAGATGAGCTTGTATCTCAGAAAGAAACTGGTGTCCCTAACACTGGAGGCCGAGAAATTGTTTAGCGTAGAAAGGTGAAGTGTAAACCTTCACCCTAAGACCATCTACTGTCTCCCCTCACGCTGAACTTTACTCAGTGAAAGGAACTTTTTATTTGCCTCATTGTGAGTGCTCACCCTCACCTCTAAGACCTATCCTCTCCATTTCATCAACTCCAGCTTCTGATTTAGCCAGCCCTAGGGCAGATAAGGGCAAATATGTGGTTGTTTCAGGTGTTTTAGGGCATTCCACTTCTCATTCGACAGGTATGCCCCCTAGAAGGGAGACAAAAAAGCACACTGATGGTGTCCCTAGTAAGGGAGAGGGGTTACTTCTCACCCTCCCTCTCATTCATGAAGATTTACTACTGGAATGTGAGAGGGATCAACAGTCCTCTCAAGTAATATGAGGTCGTAAGCCTCATAAAGAAGAATGAATTAGATGTTTGTGGTCTTGTTGAAACAAAGTTGGCTTCTTCTACTGTGTCTTTCATGCACAGGCTTCGACTCAAGCATTGGAGGTGTTTGTCTAATGTTACAATTTGTACATTGCTTGTATTTTAGTTTTTTGGAACCCTTCTTCTGTTAAGGTGAAGCTCCTTGATCTTTTTGCAGAGCCTTCACATCATCATCAGTAGCTTGGTGAATCAATGCTCTTTTACTACAACTTTTGTTTATGGTTATACACTATTATTGCTCGCAGAGCTCTTTGGGAAGATCTACAGAGATGGAACTCCAACTCTTCTTGGCTCATCATGGGTGACTTCAACTCTATCATATCTCAAGAGGATAAACATAATGGAGAGCCTGTATCCTTGTATGAAGTTGCTGATTTCAGAACTTGTTGCTCTCTGTTAGGTCTTTCTAACCTCAACTTCACAAGAAGCATTTCACCTAGACAAATAGGAAGATTTGGAGCAAGATTGATAGAGTCTTGATTAACCCTCACTAGCTGAGTCTTCAACGATCTGTCCATGTTCATTTCAGCACCCCAGGAGCCTTCTCTGATCACTCTCCCATATTGATATGTATTGGCCCCTAGTATCAACTAAGGAAAGCTAACTTTAAGTTTTTCAACATGTGGGTTGAGCACTATGACTAAGGTTTATGGCTCTCCAATATATGTTCTATGTCGAAGGCTCAAGCTCCTCAAAGGTCTCTTGAAGCAGCTCAACAAACTTCATTTTAGCCACATCTTGGAGAGAGTTCGTCGAGTTAAAGCTGAAATAGAGCAGCACCAATCTTTACTTCAAGACTATAGGGACAATGTGCAATTGCCAGCCCAATACCGCAAACTTTGACTAGAGGTTGTCAATCTTAAATCTTTGGAGAAAATGTTCCATAGCCAAAAATTGAAATGTAATTTCCCTAAGGATAGTGATAGAGGGACTAGTTTTTTCCATGCCTTGATGAACCAGAAACACAAAATGAACTTCATTCCTGCAATTAATCGTAGTGATGGTTCCCTTACAACTTTAGCTAGTGAGGTATGGAAGGTTTCTGTTAACTTCTTTCAGCAGCTTTTGGGTACTTCGAAAGCTACATCCCCTTTGGATGGGTCTGTTGTTTGCTATGGTCCCTATGTTGATTCTTCTTTGCTAGCAACTGTCTCTTCTGCTGATATAAAAAAGGCTCTCTTCAGTATTGGTGACACCAAATTCCCGGGTCCTGATGGTTACTTTGCTTTTTTCTTTAAGAAATCTTAGGATGTGGTTGGTCTAGACCTCTGTGTTGCGGTGTAAGACTTTAACTCTGGTTAGCTACTCAAGCAGATCAATCATTCTATCATAGCTTTGGTTCCAAAGTCTCCTCATGTATCCAATGCCAACAACTTCAGACCCATTTCTTGCTGTAGCGTAGTATACAAGATCGTCTAAAAAATTCTTACTAATAAAATGGGCCTTATTCTTAATAGCATCATCAGTCCTATGCAAAATGTCTTCCATAATGGTCGTCGCATAGCTGGCAACATTAATCTTTTATAAGACTTGCTCAGGCACTATGAAAGGAAACGAACCTCCCCTAGATGCCTTATTAAAATTGATTTTCAAAAAGCCTTTGACTCTGTTCATTGGCCTTTTCTTTGGCATCTGCTTCTCTAGCTTGGCTTTCTTGACATATTTGTGCACCTAGTTATGACATGTGTTGAGACAACTTCATACTCAGTAGCTGTCAATGGCAAGCTCTTTGGGTTTTTCCCAAGTAGGTGTGGTGTGAGGCATGGGGATCCGCTATCACCATATATATTCATCATCTGCATGGAATACCTCTCTCGGATGCTGAATGTAGCTTCTCAGAACCCTTCTTTTCGGTTTCACCCAAAATGCCAAGCGCTTGGTCTCTTTTATCTTTCCTTTGCTGATGATATTATTCTGTTATGTCGAGGGGATATAAATTCAATTCAGGTTCTCCTCCAACAATTGATGCTCTTTGGGTAAACATTTGGCCTGAATATAAATATTTCTAAGTCATCAATATACTTTGGTGGTATAATTGATCGTGTTCAACAATCTATTCTAGCAGACACTGGGTTCTCTATAGGTGCTTTCCATTTCAGATACCTTGGAGTTCCTCTAAGCCCTCACAGGCTCCTTGTAAGTCAGTATTCCCCTCTTATACACAAGCTAGAAGCTGCTATTCAGGGTTGGCTGGGAAAACATCTCTCCTATGCAGGAAGGCTTGAGCTTATCAACTCTATATTATATGGGATGGTTCAGTTCTGGATCAGTATTTTCCCTATGTCGCGTGCTGTTATCAGGCAAATCACTGATCTCTATAAAAACTTCTTATGGACAGGTGATACCTACAGAAGCAAGTTTGCTCTTGTGGCTTGGAAAATTGTTTCTCTTTCGAAGAATGAAGGAGGTTTGGGTTTGCTGGATATTCAAGTGAGCAACACCTGTTTTATTGCCCAACACCTCTGGAACATTCATATGAAGCAAGATTCCATTTAGATTAGATGGATTCATCACTTTTATTTAACCACTCACTCCATTTGGAATGCACATACCCATCAGACTTCCTCGTCATTATGAAAATCCATCATCCTTTTAAAAAACAAATTGGTTGAGTTATACGGGGGTTACCATCATGTTATTGATTCAATGGTAGGTTGGGCTCAACAGGAAGGTGGATTCACTCCTAATGCTTATGCCTCTCTCAGGTATCACAGTTCAGCAATCTATTGGGATATGATTGTTTGGGAACAGTGAACCCTCCCCAGACATAGCTTCACCTTATAGCTAGCCATTCTTGGGAAGCTTCACACTAATGATCGTCTGAGGTTCATTCCCATTGACACCTTGTGTGTGTTCTGTAGGCAGGCAGAGGAAAATCATGAGCACTTATTTTTTTGGTGCAACTAGACATTCTCTCTATGGAGCATGGTGAAATCTTGGTTAAAGCTAAGTAGGCGTGTGTCTACCCTCAACAGTGCTGTGTGAGGTTTACCCTGTAAAAGGAAGACCTTGGCAGCTAGAATGCGAAGGGTTTCTCTCTGTATTTTAGTTTACCTGATTTGGGAGGAAAGAAATAAAAGAACTTTTGATGACAAGAGTTCTTCACCTTCCCTGCTCTTTCAGAAGTTTCAAATCCTATTTTACATGATTCTCCACTTCCATGAGAAGGATCATACCCTCATTAATGTTGCTTGGTAAATTTTTCATTGGGTATGTCCTCTTCCTTATTGGGCTGATTGTGGCTGCTACTAGGAGTTCTGAGTATTCTATGTCCCTACATTTATTGCTAGGGAACGGGGTGTATTTTTTCTCTTTGGAATGTTATTGTTCCTCTGCATGGCTCATGCATGTTGTCTACGTAGCATGCATTAACTGCTTCCTTTCACTCTAGATGGGAGGATATGCTCTGATTGACTGTCTTTTGCTTTCGGTCATGTTTGCTAGCTTTTTCAGTTCTGGTTGCTGGCGTTGTCCTTAGTTCTCTATCTTGTCTGCTTGTCTGGTATATGTCTCTATTGTCTGGCTTCTTTTTATTAGTTTTGGTCTTTAATTATGCTTTTGTGATGCATGGCCTTGCATGGCTTGCTAAGGCAGGGGCCTTCTCTCTGTGCATGTGATTCTTGTAAAATTATTTTTGGTTTCCAGGATGCCTTTATATCTTGTCTTTTTCTTTACGTTAGGTTGAGAACCCTACCTAGGTTCCTCTCATAACCATTATATGCTTGATAGATTTTTATTATTTGGTTTATTATTTTCAAAGGGAGCCTGTTCCTTTTTTTAATATTCCTGTATTTGAACTTGCTGGTTCACCAACAATGTATAGATTTTTTGATCCTTAATATACTTATATTTTGATAAAATAAAAATGTAGAAGCTAACAGACCAACCAACCAGCAACAAGAAACAACTAAGATACTGCCATGAACCACTTATCTTTAGAAGACCGCAACCATGCACCTCAGCCAACATTGAGAATGTGATGATCTTTCTCATAGAAATGAAAGACAATATAGAACATAACCTGAAATTTTCAAAAGGTATTGCCCATCGAAGTACTCTTTCCATAAAAAAATTCTCTTGTTCCTTTCTTCCTAGATAAGATAAACCATAAGACCCAAAGAGACCCTTCTCATTCTGGCTTCTAGGTTGTTTCACCTGGAGTGTAGTCCCCTGATGACACTTGTCAAGGTCATCATCCTCCTATTGATGCGTAGCCATAACTTGATCTGTAACCAGAGGCAAGCTGACTAAGAACAAGAGAAAGATAAATGGCTATAAGTTTCCTCTATCTGCCCACAAAGGACACATGAATTATCAATTTGAAAAAACCAAAGCCAATCTTTTGTTCTCAATTTTCCCAACACAACAAGCCATAAAATGAAGTTGTGTCGTGGCATAAACCACTGCTCCTAAATCACTCGCACCCACTTTACTTGAGGACCAGAGAATCTGAAATAGTTATATGCTTGCACTGAGAAATTGCCATCACCACTGTTCCATTGCTGAAGTAATGAAACTGTTTCCTCTTGGCTCTTGAAATTTTCAAGTAATTGATCTTTTAACATAATAATAGATTTCCAAAGGGGGGCATAGTGATGAGCAGTCACAAATTATATAGTATTTTTTGTGGGTAAAAGTGATGAATCCATTGGATCTATATAGAGTCTGTTTTGAGATGTATGTTATAGAGTTGCTTTGCTAAGAAGCTCTTGTTTCGAGCCTTTAAGTCAAATAAGCCTAGGCCCCCTTCCTTCCTGGGGAGACAAAGCTGCTTCCAGTCTATCAGAGCAAAGTTGCTAGAAGTTTTGTATGGTTGCCTGACCACAAGAAGTTTCTGTAGATGCAAATAATTTGATTAATTACACCACTCGACATAGGAAATATGCTAAGCCAAAACTGGACCATTCCATAGAGGACTGTTCGAACTAACTCCAACCTCCCAATGTAAGTGAGATGTTTGCCCATCCAACTTTGCATTGCCAATTCCAATTTCTGCAACAAAGAAGAATATTGACTTGCTAGAAGTTTGTGGGGACTAAGAGGAATACCGAGATATTTGAAGTGAAAACTACCTTCTCTGAAGCTAGTATCATGGAGGATTAACCACATCAAACTTTCACTAACACCCCCAAAATAGATTGATGATTTTGCTGGATTTATAGTCAGCCCCGAAGTCTGCCCGAAGATTATGAGTTGCTGAAAAATTATGAAAACCGAGTGTCTATCCCCATGAGATAACAAAAGTACATTACATTTAAGTTGGAAATGAAAATCACAATTCCTCGATGCTAGCTTAAGTATTCTAGAGAAGTATTCCATGCATAAGATGAAAAATATGGTGATAATGGATCACCTTGCCTAACTCCACTCTTCCCAGGAAAGAAGCCATAAAGATTGCCATTAATCGCAACAGAGAAGGATGTAGTTTCAACACATTTCATAATTAAATGCACAAATCAATCTGGGAAGCCAAATAGATGAAGCAACTGACGTAAGAAATGCCACTAAACTGAATCAAAAGCTTTTTTTAAAATCAACCTTCATGAGACATCTAGGAGAAGCTCTCTTCCTGTTATAATGACTAAGAAGCTCCTGAACTAAATTTATGTTGTTTGACATCATTCTCCACCTAGAAAGGCATTTTACATTGGACTAATGATGCAATTTAGAGCAAAAGCTAATCTCCCTGAAAGGATTTTAGCTCACTTTGTAGACCACATTGCAACAAGAAATGGGTCAAAAGTCAACTGCTGTATTTACATTTGCTGTCTTGAGAATCAAAGCAATAATAGAGTGGTTGACTTGCCTCAAAAGTTCCCTAGAAGTGAAGAAGTCCTGAACTGCCGCACAAAAATCCCCTCCAATAACATCCCACGATTTTTTGTAGAAGAATGAGGAGTAACCATCTGGCCCTAGAGCTTTTTCATTCCCAATACCAAACAAAGCATTTTTAATATCATCATTAGATACGGGAGCTAAGAGAAACTCATGAGAGCTTTCATTGAGACAAGGCTCACTGTGAATAACATCAATATCCAGAGGGAGAGTTTCCTTGCTAGATTCTAGGAGCTGCTGGTAGAACCTGATGAATTTTTCACCAATTTCAGCCTCTGATATAGTCAGGGTACCATAACCGCACTGAATAACAGGAATATAATTCCTACTATTTTTCTTATTCATAAGGGCATGAAAGAATCTTGCGCCTCTATCACTGTCATTGAAAAATTTGCATACAAGTTTCTATGAGAGAACCTTTTCTCACTGATTTAAGATTCATCAGGATTAACCGTAACTGCTTGTCATGCTCCAATAGATGGAAATTGTCCCTGTCATCATGAATAGCAACTCTTTTAAAGATATGGCTAAATAGCAGTTTATATAGCTCTTTCAAAGGCATCTTCAGAGACTTGAGCTTCTTACAAAGAGAGAACATATGAGAGTCTTGGATATGACGAGTCTAGTTATCAGATACAATCTGCAAGAAATACTCATAAGACTCCCACATATTGAAGAATTTAAAATTACACCTCCCTTGTCTGATCTGATAATCAAATCGAATAATGGCTGGAGAATGATCATAACAGGCCCCAGGATTGCCGAAGTGGACATGAGCTGAAGTTTGAAGTAAGGACCAAGATAAATTGACTAGAACTCTATCAATTTTGTCCCATACTCTTCCATTATTCCAGGTAAAATGGCAGCCCATGAAATTAAGATCAACAAGCCCATGGTCTGTACAATAATCTCTAAAATTCGAGGTTTCATAGGTGGAGACAGGCTCTCCAGTATGCTTGTCATTCTAAGACAAGATAGAGTTGAAGTCACCCATAACCAACCATGGGCTATTAGGCTTCCATGCTCTTAAGTCTGCCCATAGGGATCTTCTTGCAACAATAGTTGTACGAGTATTATAAAAGATTTTTATTATATTATAATGAATGTTAAACTATTACAGAATATTTGTTCGAGTATTAGGAAAAGGGCTATCATTATGTTATAATGAATGCTAAACTATTACAGAACATTTGTATGAGTATTACAAAGGGTCTATCATTGTGTTATAATGAATGCTAATTTATTTTGGAATGTTCATACGAGTATTACGAAGGATTTACTATTGTGTTATAAGAAATGCTAAATTGATACGAAATGTTTGTACATGTATTATGAATGATCTACTATTAAGATATAATGAGTGCTAAATTGTTATAGAATGTTGAATGAGTATGATGATTAGTTTCGGCTAATGGCTTCATAAGGGGATGGGCGATATGAATTGATGGTTAGCCTCGGAAAATTTTCAAGGGTCATTCAAAATATTTCTGATTTTCTTGCATATTTTTCTACCAATTTTGCATAATATTGGATTGTATTTTTACACTTTAAGATACAAATCTAGTATTAAAATACCTTATTTGTTTTTGAAATATTTCTTAAAAAAAAATTTCCCCTTTCAAAAAACAAAAACAAAAATTTTATTTTCATGCATATGCCCAAAATCCTTTCCTTCCCAACACCACCTCTTAGGAGGCACTCTTAAAGCGCCAGCCCCAATGTTGCCTCAATGATAGGATGGCATCTTTATTAGGGAACACCTTGTCTAGCTGGTCTAAGCTTTATTTGTTTGATTGTTTGCTTATTTGTTTGTCCATTTAATTTTAGCTTGTATTTTTTATTACTTTAGCTTGCATTTTTACTTCTTGTTCATGCATAAGTACATTAGATATGGATTAATGCCCTCATGCAATTTAATTTCATGAATAAACCCAATTCTAGGTTAGGTGAAAAGTAGCGTTCTGTCTCATTACATTTAGTCAGGGTTCAGATTTATGAAACATCCAATTATAAACTAAATGTTTATTCGGTAACGACGATCAAATTGTGCCCCAACCATTCTTTGTAAACTTCTATATTGCCTTTACATAAAGTGGTCATTAGGTAGTTAATAAACCTTTTTAAGACTAGGTAGAAAGCTTTTAGGGTCAAATTAAATAAATTCACAACCAAAAACCTTTCCGAAAAAGGCACATGAATTTAGGGAACAAAATCGATCGAAAATAGGGGTGAAATTTAGGAAATCAAAATTTTTAAAATCAATTAAAGATAAAATTGAAATTATTCTAGACCAATAACTAAAATGAAAAAACACGATGAAATCATATGATATTTTTAAAATTTTATAAGGGTGAAATTGAATTGATTCTTAAAATTACAATACAATTAAGAACCTAATTGAGAGATTAAAGACTGATTTTTTTTTAAAAAAAGATTTAAAACTAATTCAAACTTAACGCACTAATATACCGTTGTTTCATTCAAATAAATGATGCATTTTGGGTAAAACAATGCTTTTTTGTTAATAAAAAAA
This sequence comes from Populus tremula, assembly GCA_964019445.1. NCBI lineage: Eukaryota > Viridiplantae > Streptophyta > Magnoliopsida > Malpighiales > Salicaceae > Populus > Populus tremula. Next base: position 16,173,291 of record CAXHTJ010000006.1, read on the forward strand.
GAGAGGAGAAACAACGTCGTTATAGGAGGCAAAAAATGGTGTTGATATTTCAACATTTTGTAGGATTTAAAACTCCTTCCTCACTCCTTTACACAGGATAAAAAATACTCTCATCACACCATGTCACTTGTACTCCTGCCCATGAAAAATAGCAGCTATTTTACATCACTAAACATGCTGCTACATGGAGCCAAAAACGCACACCCAAACTGTTTTTTATGCTAGTTATTCTTGTACTGTGGAAACATTAATGGAGGGGATGCAATGGGGATAGAATAATAGTTGAAAAGGGAAGTGTGGATCTTCCAAGATCACTATAAAAAAAAGGAGAAGAAAAAACCAAGGGGGATTTTCTATGGCATCAACTTTCTCTTGCTTAGAAAACCAAAAACACCATCACAGTAACCCACAACCACCGAGCCAAAGACCCACCATGATAACCCCTTTATTTTTCTTATTGTCAAGAGACCAAACCCAGAAAAGCTGACATCTTTTCACCTCCTATGAGCCCTTCAACATTTGTAATCACCACCTCCATCAACACTTTCTTTTCCCTGTTTCCAGACCACCAAAAGACCCAAACCCGAGACCAACCAAAATACAACCTCTTTTCTTCCACATGACCACAACTCGCAAGCTTCAATCCTCCAACAACAATCCCTCCAGGTGAACTAGCAGCCACCCAACCAACATCACAACAAGTTGTATTTCTAGTAGCAACCTTCTCTCCTCTCAACAGTATCACGCAACCATGGATGGCAGCACCACCTGACAGCTCCCCTAACTTCAGTCTCCTTTACCAGCAACACTTCTATCTGTTTAGGTAAACTTCCTTTTCTCCCCCTTTTCATTTAGCTTTTCCCCCTCTAATGGCTTGCAGAACGTGCATTACAATTCACGTTTGCAAGTTTCCTTCTCTTTTGTTTTGCATAACTTGAACACTAGGTTGGGATGGTGACCAAGTTGTTTAAGTTGGATTAACCTAAACCGTATAGGCAGGTTGGGTCCAATCCACGTTAAAAAATGGGTTTGTTAGGCTACCTGTTGAGCTAACAAAACTAGTTAGGTTGGGCCTGAGCCCAACTCATACCAATGGTGTAACACCCCACCTCACTAGCAAGATATTGTCCGCTTTGGGTCCCACAGGCCCGCACGGGTTTGTCCTTGCAGAAGCGAACCCACCGTGGGGCCTGACTTCCCAAAACGTGTCCTACTAGTCAAGGTGAGCATGCACTTATAAGGCCCTGGCTCTGGACACTCGCTTCCGATGTGGGATCTTACAATTCTATTTCGCTGCCGCAAATGAATCTCCTGCAGCGAATTGATATTCGCTGCTGATTTGTGTGTTGCGCAGCGAAATTCTGTTTCGCTGCCGCAACGGAACCTACTGCAGCGAATTGATATTCGCTGCCGATTTGTGTGTTGCGCAGCGAAATTCTGTTTCGCTGCCGCAACTGAATCTCCTGTAGCGAATTGATATTCGCTGCCGATTTGTGTGTTGTGCAACGAAATTCTGTTTCGCTGCCGCAACGGAACCTACTGCAGCGAATTGATATTCGCTGCCGATTTGTGTGTTGCGCAGTGAAATTATGTTTCGCTACCGTGGCTGAACTTCCTGCAGCGAATTGATATTCGCTGCCGAGTTGTGCGTTGTGCAGCGAAACTGGGGCACCAACAGCGATGCAGTTTTCGCTGCCGAACTGGCAGCCCGCAGCGAACCAGTTCTCGCTGCCGAATTCCTACAATAAGCCTCCTAGGCAGGAATGACTTAAATGCTAGTAACAATCTCATGTTATGATGGTGTAAAATATGGAACACTTGAATGTGAACATATGAACTCTTGAAATAAGTGTGATGATGAGTATGATTCAAAAATAAAATAAATACAACTGTGCTGATTTGTGACCATTGATGTCTTAGGTGGTGCGGTCGGGATTGGACCATCATCAAGACAGGATCGACCCACAGGTGGAGCAGGTAGGTGACTTGCACCTTCCTTTTTCTTACGTTGAATCTTGAAATATTTTAACTTGAGTACTATCATATTGTTAGAACCGATATTAGATTGTTGAACGCTTAAATGTTGATTAAAGATTGATTGGCTTCGGCTAATGGCATCCGAATGGATGGCCGGGACAAAAGAGTGATTAGCTTTAGCTAATGGCGTCCGAAGGGATGGCCGGGACAAAGAATGATTAGCTTCGGCTAATGGCATCCGAAAGGATGGCCGGGACAAAGGAGTGATTAGCTTCGGCTAATGGCATCCAAACGGATGGCCGGGACAAAGAATGATTAGCTTTGGCTAATGGCGTCCGAATGGATGGCCGGGATGAAGGACTGATTAGCTTCGGCTAATGGCATCCAAACGGATGGATGGCCGGGATAAAAGAGTGACTTCGCTGCCGATTCTGGATCGGCAGCGACGCAGATTTCCGCTGCCGATTCTGGATCGGCAGCGACGCAGATTTCCGTTGCCGATTCTGGATCGGCAGCGACGCAGATTCCGCTGCCGATTCTGGATCGGCAGCGACGCAGATTTCCGTTGCCGATTCTAGATCGGCAGCCACCCAGATTTCGCTGCCGATTCTGAATCGGCAGCCACCCAGATTTCGCTACCGATACAGAAATCGGCAGCGACGCAGATTCCGCTGCCGATTCTGGATCGGCAGCAACACAGTTTTCGCTGTCGATTCCTTGATCGGCAGCAATGCAGTTTCTGCTGCCGATTTTGGATCGGCAGCGACGCAGCTTTCACCATGGATGGCCGACACAAATGAATGACTAGTTTTGGCGAATGGCATCCGAAAACTTGTGTATCTATATGTACTACTAGTTGTTGTAGCAAATACATGAAGAAATTATAATTGTTAATGTTTTATTTAATTGCCAAACCGTGAGTTACCATTCTTATTATTATTAAATATTTGCATTCTCTTAAATGTTTGTACTGCTGCAGGGACTTCACACCAACGAGATGTCTAGGAAACCAGATACACGGGAACCTATTTTGCAAGGAATTATATAGATGTATCTTAAATCACAATGTATTTTGTATGGATCAATGTACTGAATGTATAACTTTTATTAGATCCTTTTTGTTTAAAATTGTGATGACTATTAGTAGGAGAAGACTGTAAACTCATGTCTATGTATATATTTTAATATGAACTTCAAATCAAGCAACCTTAATATTACATGTTTGTGTAAGATTCACTTTGAAATGAAATGTTGATTGTATGGATTGTATTTTGATGATGTGAGAATTCAAGTTCTTTGATTTCCGGCACCATGTTTATTAAATATATATTAAAAAAAATAAAAAATTACTGTTGTGTTGGGCTTGAAAAGCCGAGTTGTTACAAATGGGCTTGACCTTAAGCCCAATAGACCAAGCCCATGTGGTTAGGCCAACCCTAAATGTAAGTAATGAGGTAGACCGCTACTCCCCATCTAATCTAAAATTGGATTTATTTACAAAAATTAAAATGTATTAAGGCATTAATCCATACTCGATATACGTATGCATAGACAAGAAGTAAAAATGCATGTTAAAGCAATAAAAGTACGAGCTAAAAATAAACAAACCAAAACAAACATGCAAACAATTAAACAAGCAAAGCTTAGTCCAGCCAAACAAGGTGTTTTCCAGTGGAATCGTCATCCTGTCATAAGGTGCGCGTAGTGCCGAGCGACGACGAGTCTATCTCCTAAGAATATGTGTGAAAAGGAGTTTTAGTTATCATCATAAAATTATAATTATAAGATTCAAGAGTCACCACTTAGTATTAAGGTTACTAAGAAACATATAGTCTGTGAAAGTCCAGGTAAGGAACTGGTTGTACAAGAGGGTGATGCATTACCTCCAATGCACCCTACCTGATGTAAGCGATATTGTTGTTTGATTGTTTTCCTAGGTCAAGTTTCTATTTGTTGGTCTCGTATAAGATTCAAGGTAGATATCTCTTCATGAGAAAGTTTCTACCTTATCATGTTAAATGCTAACCGTTCTTAGGGTTAAATTTTAGCATCGCATTTATCTTGCACTTTGTATCTTTAATACTTGATGGTATACTTTATCATGTAATTTTATACCCCTAGATATTAAAGTCTATAACTAAATCCTAACACTTTAAATATAAAGTGAACAAATTTATTGGTAAAAGGATTTTGATATTTTAGTCAAACCCTAATAGATAATCATAAACAAGTTACGATATCCATTTTTGCATTTTAAAACATGAGTAAGATATATATTTTTTTATATATAAAAATATGCTTGGACCTTTTAGGATTTGTTCATATGCACGGAACAAAATATTTTTTTAAAAGGAAATTAATTTAAAATGTTTTTGAATTTTTTAAAATTTTTAAGAAAAGTTTCGGAGAAAATCAGGTATTTTAATACCGGATATGTATCTTATAGTATAATTGTACAACTTGATATTATATAAAATTAGTATAAAAACATGCGAGAAAATCACAAATATTTTTAAAGGACTTTTGGAAAATTTTGGATTTTTTTTAATTTTTTATTATATAATAATAATAATAATATTATTATCATTATTATTATTATTATTATTATTATTATATAGGTTGGGCCCAACCTTTCATCTCAATCGGTCCTAGTTGGGTCGATAAGCAGCCGAACAGACCTGAACTCTTTTTTTTTTTTTTTTTGTTATGTGGGTTAGGCTGGACCTAGCTTAGATACATGGGCTGGGCTGAAGCAAGTCCAGCGCACTATGCAAATTAATTAAGCCATCATTGCATGCAATGGTTGGGGGATGATATGGGGAAGAAAAGAAAAAAAGACAGGGGGGAGGCTTACCTGGCCAAACAAGTTGTCAGTGATGTTCCTGGTAGTGTTGGGCAACCTGACTTGTGATCGATGGTGGTGCTTGCGGGCTGGAGAAAGAGGGTTGGCCAAGAAGAAAATAAAAAAATAAGAAATAGTTGATTGTTTACCAATTTAAGGATATGATTTCTCCCTCCTCGGGGCGTGGAATCCACTCATATTAATAGAGGATGTGAGAGAGACACTTTATCACTCTTGAGGACAAATCTTGGTCATTAATTCAATTGGAAAGGATCCGTTGGCTCAAAGTGACTATCATGAACTGTCAAATTTGGCATTTGAAGGCTGCATGAGTTGACTTCTTTGGGCAGACACAACGACTATCGTAGCGTCAATTAGCCAAAAAGAACAATATTAGGGTATTGTCAAGTGTTAGGCCATCATTTTCATGCAAGTGTTATCAAATTTGGTTAAGAGATGAGCATTAAATACCCCTGAAAAGTAGCTTCTTGAGTAGTTTTTTTAGGTGAAAAGGAGGAAGAAGATGAACAATCGACTAGACGATAAGTTGCCTGATTTGTCTTTTTTTATTTATTGTTCGGTCAAAATGGCATAGTTTTGGCTTTTAGGGTTTTAATTCAAGGATTTGGCCAAAGTTCATTTTGGTCCTTCATCTTTAAATTTATTTCAATTGCACCTCTAATTAACCCTAAACTTTCATTTTTATGCAATTTTGTCCTTGAAAAACTTCAACATCAGCCCCGAATTTCAACGTCTTTTTCATTGTAATCCTTGGTTTTGGATTTATGCAAATTGATCCTCAATGGAGCATTAAACTTTTAATTTTCTTCAATTTAACCCTTAATTCCAATCAATTGGGTCCTCAAAGTTCGACGTATTTTTTCAAAATGGTCATTGGCTATGAATTTCTTCAATTTAACCCCTAATTAACACCAATTTTTTTTTTCTTGTGATCTTACCCCTGATTTGAACCAATTGACTTTGTAAAAATTAAGTTTGGTTTCTTAAAATTTTAATCTTCTCAATTAAGTTCAAATTAGGCTCCCAAAGTTAACTTTTCACCAATTAAGCCCCTAATAAAATTAATTTGATCCATTTAAAGTATAATTACATTCTTGGACCTAATTAAATCTTTCAACTGGACCCAAATTAATTCTTAAATATAATTAAACTTTAATTTGGCCTATTAAAATCTAATTATGTCCTTAGGCTTAATTTTTTATGCAGATTCATCCAATAATGATTTAATTGCTTGAATCTATACTATCTCTCTAGTTTTAAGTATAATATGGTAGAATTAGGCTTCTGATTCCATAAAAAATTGCAACTTGGTTTCTCTACATTTGAAATCCATCTTAAGCCAGCTTTTTCCACGTCGTTAGTCTCCTTGCTATTATTCTTTTATTTTATATCTTTTTATTTTGAAAATAAAAAGGTAAAAATTATGGAATAACCTAAAAATAGATTATGATAGTTATCTCATCTTTACAATGTTTATGATAGACTTTAGATTGTAAACTTTGTAAAGAAAAACAAATAAATAAGAGATAATGAACTCACCAGATCAATAAATAGTTAATCATTCTGAAAGTGTTTGAGGTGAGAGCTTAAAAACACACTCAAAGAAAAAAACAAAAAAAGACAGGGCTAGAAAGCGCACTCAAAGAAAAATGAGATATTGTTTATAAAGAAAAAGATGATCTTTATGAAAAACTAACGTCACGACTTTCTAAGTTGTTTTTAAAGTACAAAAACTCGAACACCTATTTTTCGATCATTAGAGGTGAGTGAAAATCAATCAACAAGTGATAGGTCTTCACCTGCTCTTTAGAAAAAACTTTACACGAGCATATAGGCCTAGGCTTCGAAGCCAAGGTGCGCGTGAGCTTTTTTATGCGTACCACGTTGTTGCAATGTCGCGGTCGTACAAATTAATTACCTTAGCTTCAAACACAACACACAAGATAGTATAGAGCAAGCAAGGGGTCGATCCCACAAGGAAGATTCAAGTCAGATTTTTATGCTAGATGATATGCAATTTGGTGGGGTTTGGACATTATCTAAGTTAAAGCGAAAGAAAACAGAAAACTATCAAACGAAATTTAATAAAATAAGAAAATTATCAAAAGAACAAACCTTGGTCGCAAGCACACATCCACCTATAGAAATCAGAACTGATTATGAAAATGAAACATCAATTTATATTTTGAATATTTATCTCTTCTTAACATTGGTTAGTTAATGGATCCGCTATATAACTAACCCTAACCATCAAACAACCACAATGTTCGTACTAGTAATTTAATTCAATGGCAGCCTTAAGAACTAGATAAGTTGATTAATCAAGAAAACATAGCTATATGCAGTATATGTTTGATTTGATTGAATGTTCTCTCTAAGATTAATAACGTAGATCTGCCACAATTATTAAACTCAATTGCTTAACAAGTTCATATACCACAACTCTAGTTTTGATATCAAACTTAGCAATAGATTGTCTACAATAAAACTTATAGCTCGCTCTAGCAATTAAAATAAACAATCATAGGAAAAATAAGCATAGGAGAACAAACATATTCATCATATAAACTGAAAAGAAAAATGTAAAATAAATCTCACAGTTCTTAAAATCTGAAAGTTTACATATCCTTGCAACCAAGACAATGAGTTTAGCCTTACATGTTTGTTGAACAACTAATCAAAAAGATTGAGGAATGCATGATTCCGGATTTTTTAGAGTAAGGGGGCGTTTTTCTCCTCTTGGGTGGCTGCCCCCCTTCTATTCTCTTATTCTTTTTATATCCTAGAAAATCGTAGTCTCTATTTTACAAAATAGTCCTTCCTTAAGTAGACTGTTTACATTTAAGTACTTTAATAACTATTTTCCTAAAAAAGGAGAAATAGTCTTGCATGAAATCTTCAAGCTTTGACTTAGAGGAGCTAAATTACTGAAATAAAAACTTGGATATCAGTTTAGATGCTTTGGAACGTAATTTGGACTCGTTTCTTCACGAAACCTACTTGCTGGTAGAATTTAGTTGTCATCTTTGAAAAATCATATATCCCTCATATGACATTTTTTTTTGCTGAAATTGTGAGCGTTTATATAACTTTGAGTAAGGAATCCAACAAAATTGAGTTTGCATCAATTAGACTTCTGTAGCTCCAGATATTCAAGTCGGAATGACCGAAGGTCAACACTGGCAGATTGCGAGATTTGACATTGAAGGCTTGATTCCATGCTCTTCCTTATTTTATTTTCTTGCCTTAGATGTACATATGGATGTTAGCTTTTTAATGCCACTGGAATCTCTTCATTTCAACCTTTAGAGCTCATGCTCTGTACAAAACATCAACTGAAGATCAAATCTGTCAATTATCTCTAATTTATTCCCTTTTACATCTTTCATTCAAAAGTGCTTTCAAAACATAAAATAAAGAATATCAATGTATTTTATATATAAAACACATGCAAAACACTAGTTAAATATGGGTGAAACTATCGAATAATATGGTTGCATCACACGTATGCAAACTTGTTTTGACAGACCCAACACTAGTTTTTTTTTTTTTACTTTTGATTTTTTTTTAATTTTAATTAATAACCTCTCCTTTGTTTTTTTTTTGTTTGTTTACTTTTAATTATTTTCTTAAATTCTAATTAATATCTTCTCTTATTTCTTAAATTGTTTACTTCATTTTTTTTATTTAATTTCTTAAATCTTTAATTTTTTCCTTTTATATTTTGTATAAATAAATTATATTTACATAATAAATATATAAAAATAAAAATCCTTTGTTACTATCAACTAGAATTAACCTCTGAACAAAATAAATAAAAACTATTTTTGTTTTTATTAGAAAGACTAGCATTTCACTTTGCTATTTAATGAACATTAGTAACCGGTTTTTTCGTTATATCATTCAATATATATATATTTTTAATTTATTTTATTAATCATAAACAATATCTTTCTCTTTCTGATAGTTCAAAACAACACAGTTGAGTTGTAGGAATTGTAGTAACTACAACAATCTCTTGAAATCTTTGCCCTTTGGTGATCAACACAATGGATGATGCAGGTAGATTTGAGACCTTTGTCTGCCAGACCAGCTGATTTATCTATCCATGAGATATCAAGAAGGGAAAATATACAGAAAATATTTACTAATTTAGGCAGTTGCAGGTGTTAAGCAAGTAAGGGCAGGTAGGAAGGATCAGCATTAATGGAACTCAATTGCATGAATAGACAACATGAAGAGTCGCAACAAATAGGAAAAAGAAAGCCTCATCACACCCTACCTGTCATATCAAAGACAGCCTCCTCAACAAGCTCATCCAGCAACTTTCCTTCTATTTCGTTCCCTAAGCTATCTAATTCCACTCTCATCTTATCTACCCACCCTTTCCCTACCACCATATCCACCACCAGGCTGTTGCTGTCGCCACCGTCCCCAAATGTACATCTCACATCACTACAAAGCCATGACTTCAACTGAGCCCACAAGTAGTCAACTATCTGGGGTTGTGCACCCTCTACCAACCAGTTTTGAACCCCACTGCAAGTCACCGCCTTTGTGCTCCTGTCTGATCCATGACCTGTGATTTCAACTAGCGCTGCATTCACAGAGTCAAATACAAGTTTCCAATTTGATCGTCTCTGTCTCCGCTTTGCCTCCAGCAAAAGCTCCTTGTCATTTAGGTTAGCATATTTGTCTCTCAATGATGGGTCTAATGGGCTTCCGGGCGAATGCCACCTGGCAAAAAATGAATCTAATTGCAGGTCGGAATCAAGGCCGGCTGTTGTTAGTAGAGTTTGGACCAAGAAAAACCAGTCCTTTTCATCTTTGTCAGCACCCAAGGAGACCGGAGAGGGAGAGGTCTTTAATGGATAAGGACTAGCTGTCTCTGCACGGGAATCATCCAACAATAGGGTTCGAGCCACTGATTCTATTGGTGGTGATTTATCAGTCAAATTAGACTTGAGAGGCACCTCTATTCCTGCATTAAAGAGAGAATTCATATGATCTGGCTAGGAACTAGGTAAATGCATATGAAATTTCTCGAAAAGTCCCAAAATAGGAGATATTAACCTCTGTAACCTGGCTTGATACTGCCAGAAGCCTCCAGAATTGTGCTGTCATCCTTTTCAAATGGGGGTTCTAAAACTGCGATAGGTCTTGGCTGATCTTGATTCTCATTCATAGTCACAGGCACCAAGGGCTTTGTTACCGATACCCCTCCCTGCAAATTGTTTTTACAAGATTATCAGGTCGCTTCATGGGAAGTTCAAGATGAACAGACAATTAGAAATAAATAAATGATATTCAGCTGGAAGAAGACAATTATGGAGTCTAAATCCAGAACAAATGTATGACATTGCTACCACTACTTGAAATCTTGAAGAAATCCCGGCTTTACTTGAAATAGAATCAATAAGTAAGAAATCAAGATGTGTTTCAAGCTGCATGGCAAAAGCACAGACTGGTACTGTTTCTTTTACACATAAAAATTGATGAATTAACCAACCCAAACTCATTTTCCTAGCCCACAGGATGACTTAGCTCATACAGTCCAAGTGTCCAACCCAACTTTAATTAATTGACAAACTATAGGAGGTAGGAAGTACAGGCTGGGATTTCACTCTGTTCAATAAGAAATACAATGTGCGTCTCTCTCAATCATGTTTCCATAAATTATTAACTGTAGACATACCTTTGATCAATAATAACCATAGCAACATTTATGACTAAGAAAGAACAAAACAGGGCAATCATAAAGAAAGAAGATAGAACTACCTCATCGGAAACAATGCCTTGTTTTGTTGCCATGCTGATAAGATCTGGATAAGCAATGCTTGCTGATCCATGTAAAACAGGAGATAAACGCTTTTCACAGCCACAGTTATTAGATCATTGAGCTGCATCATCACCAACTTCTTCAGTAAGAGGAACTGGTGACCCTAGGATGGCAGACTGAGATTCATCTTTTGATTGACATGCAACAGATTTATCTTTACTTGGTTTCTTGGTCCTCGAGAAAAATAAACTAGAAACTTTCCCCTTTAGAGAAGATTTCATGATCTTTGCCTTTGTCAGCTCCTTCAAAACTTCAGTTTTGCCAGCATCAGGGTGTGAAACTTCAACATTAAGCCTGGCATCATAAACCATGGATGAGACAGGCACTGACTTGGACCTTAGAAGACTTCTAGGAAAATCAGCCGTGCTGTCTTCCTTATTTAAATGACTAGGGATGCAAGAGGTTGATCCTCTTGGTTCTTGTTCCTTATTACTAACCTCTTCTTTAGATCTCACAAATTTTTTAGCATCTGAAACTGCAAGCATCTCTCCCAAAGTGCTGGAGATTCTCCGGGCAGTTTTTTGCTCTTGAGCTCTCCCGTTCAATGCCACCATGGCCCATCTTTCAGAAAGTTGCTTCTTTGCTTCTCTGCAAACAGATGACTCTGGAGAACAAGATGCACACCTAAGGAGGAAGAGGAACAGGGGCTATCAAACCTATTGGTGTAATCCCATAAATGCCTAGACGTCAGTGACAAGATTTCTGTATCACTGAGATTTCCCACTGCAGAGTCATTTTCTGATTTGTTAACTGAACTATCATCACCAATATAGCCATTGGAACACACAGAAGAAAGACGAGTTTCATTTCTCTGGTGGCCCATCAGGTTTTCACGCATATTCAGAGTGATTTTCTTTGCCACCTTTCTTGATTCTTGACCCTCAAAATCTTCAGGTTCATCATAAAAATCTTCACAATGTAACATTCTTGATGGTGACGATGGTGGTGAAACCAAAGCCTTAACGTCATGGATCTTCCTTTGGCTAGGCTTCAATACTACTATTCAAGTGGGTTGAGCAGCATATTCATCAATCTTCTGATTGGAAAGGGCAGAAGAATATCCAAGATTACTTTTTTCCCACCCAATAGCTTGACCAGTATGGGACTGTTTCTTTGTCAGTTTATCACTCTTCTTCCCTGATCCTGCAAATCTTTCCTTCAAAGGCCTCAGAACAGTAATGTGCCTTGTCTCGGGAGATGGAGGCATACATTGCAGATCATGCAGATGTTGAGAGAACAATGAATTCGGTTCCTGCAGAAACTTGAGGAATAAATCTTTATTGGAACTTGAAACTTCCAGTGCATCTTGGAATTCCATGGACTGGCAGCCTTTTTCATCTGTTGACAGACGTTTTGCTTCCATAAACTTCAGGCGAACAAGAGCCATCGTTTTGCTTTCATTGTGATTTCCTTTCTGAGGTGAGCTATCTCTCAGAATTGTCTTTTTGGATTGCTGCCAAATTTCATAGACATCTTTGTATTCACTTTGCTCCTGGCATGGATGGCCTTCACAAGGCATCTGCTTGTCCAAAAAACTATGATCTTCATCCCAAGACTCCACAGGTATCCCTGAGTGACTTAAAGAAGACCCTGATAACCTCTAGAGTGGCTTCTTCGTGTAGCTGCAATAGGCTGCTGATGAGGAAGGGTATCAAGTCTCATCAACTTGGCAACCAAGATGGGGGGGGGTTATGTTTAGATTGAACTTCTTTGGACAGTTCTTGGGCAATGAGTGTCTTTACGGGTGTTACATTTGCTTTCTTATTTGAGGAGCTTCTCCTCAACTCAGATACAATCTGCAGATCAGGACACTATATTGTAGTATATTATAATGCAAGTGTTAGAAATGTAGACAAGTTCTTCAGAAAAACCTCTCTTCACTGGACTGTGGCCAGTACTACAAATAAAGAATTCTTGATATTTTACCATTTTATCCGCAGTCTTACCTCCAAAGAGTGCACTCAACATCCTTGCCACATCTGATTGACTACTTGAGATTGAAGAACTTGCCAAACCACCATCTCCATGTCAACAACAGTTGGCTTGATATATAATTTAAGATGCACAACCATCGATATGAAAATATAAACAACCAACATGAATCCTAAACAGGACGGTTTAGAATGGAGTGCTTCTGCATAGAACAAAACATGTCATTTTACATGCAGTCAGGCCAGAAATGTAATTGTTCTTAACCATCACCTGTAAACAAGATAAATTCTAATTGTTCCAACGGCATGTCCAAGAGCTAAGAATCAAACTAAACCATCCACAATAAGCAAATTAAAATCCTACGATGGCTGGAAAAGATGGAATGTGATGCAAGACATAACGGTAGATGACTCCTTTATATTGCTCATCGCCCCTCATAATAAATTGCGAACTAGTTCAAAAACTTAAAATCAACACCTATTAAAGCTAGGCAACAGCTACTTGTCATGAAAACGTTAAGTTTAACTAAACAGATTTGAGCAGCCTGTTCCAGCGACCCCGTTGCTCAAATCAAAAAGATTGACCATCCTGTCCAAGCATCCTGGAAACTTGAGCCTCTCTGTTCTGAATCCCATTTATCTCAACACCTACAATAAATATCAACTGTCAGTTTATGAACTTACAAAAAACAGAAACCCCAACTCTGGACCAAGATATCTGTTCGGAGATGTAAAAAATGATTGCAGCAAAAAAAAGAAAACAAAAAACGGGTGGTTTCTAAAAAGGATGAAATCCTATTCCTGTCAATGAATACGTAGGAAAGACATGAAGAAAGTAGCTGGCTGCTTCAAATCAGGCAAAACCCTCTGCAACAAAAATCAATCAGAACCAAATGACACCCAGTTTTATCAAGATTTTAAGCAGCAATCCCCCCCCTTTTATCTCTATTTTTGGAGTGAAAGCAAAGGAATTGGGCACAGGAACCTAAGTGAAGAAAAAAAGAAACCGTTTGTTAAGAAAGTAAAAAGAAATCAAAACAAAGAAGCTACCTTGACTTAGGACAAAAGACAAATCTCTCTTTCACTGCAAACAATATCCCCTCTTCTCATGTTTTGTCAATTATCACATCAATAATAAACTAAAACCAGTTCAGTCCAGGTTTTTATCCAAAAATACAGAGCCAGAGAAAATTTTTAATTTTAAAGATAATCAGCTTCCAAAAAAGCTTCCCTTTTCTTTTAGAGTAAAGGAAACAATTCAAAGGGGAAAAAGTCAAAAGGAGTTAAAAGAGGAGAGATTGAAGGAGGAGAGCAAATAGTTGAGAGCTATAAAACAGGAAAAAAAAAAGAAAAAAGTAAAAGTGATTGCGTGCTCTAAAAGAGCTACAGCTGACACGGTACAAAAAAGACGAAGTACTTTTTAAGAGAGACAAAGATAGAAACCTGGTTGCCAGAATCTGACATTCCGGTGGAACGTGACCGGAGATTCGACAGCAAGTAAGAGAAAAAAAATAGCTCTAGAGTTATGAAGTCACAGGCACAGCGCGAGTCGCGAGATTTTAGCAGAGAGGAGAGAGATAGAGATTGGTGTTTCTATTTCTTTTTTCTTCACCGTCTCGTAGGAGTAGTGAAGTGAATCCGTGTAATTCGTCAGTGCTGCTCTCTAAAGTTTATTAATTTAATTTTTATAAATTTCGAAGCCATTAAAATTAATCTTAAGTTAACATATAAAAAAATAATTTAATTTTAAATAAAATTTTAAAATATAATTAATATTATTTTTTAATATAATCTCTCAAATAAAAGTTTAATATAATTTTTAAGTAAAAGCTTTTAAATTTAAAATTTATATAAATATATCTTATTTTATATTTAATTTTTATAAATAAATAAAATTATAAAATTTAAATTTAAAACTACTTTGTTATCAAAAATTTAATATTAATTTAAAAAATAATTTAAATTCAATAATTTAAATTATTAAATAAATTTTTAAAATATAATTTATATTATTTTTTAGTTTAATAAACTGAATACTGATATTGATAAAAGAATACAAAGGGAAAGTGTCGGACTTGAAATCAGTTTTGTTAATTCTGATTTATTTATGTGTTTCGATTCCGGGGGAGAGAGGGAAAATAACTGCAGTATTTTTATATGCCTTTATTTTATATACTGCCCCTTTACTTTTTAGTATTTCTGGTTTGAGCTTCAATTTATCTTTCCTTTTCTATTTATGATCTTCATATTCATAACACGCGCATAATTCGTCAAATGCACTCCTTCATTTGAAATATTTTTAAGATATTCAATTGAACTTTTTTAACAGAATGAATTTAAATCACGAGTAACTTTTTTATAGTAAGTTTTGTATTTGTGTAAAAGGAGTATAATTAAATGTATAATAATTTTTAATGATTTGAGAGAAATTAAAAAATAAGATACCATGAAAGGAAAGAACTCGCTAAAAGGTTAAAACATGGAGAAGGAGAAAGGGTACGAGGGCATATTCACCATCTTAATCAATAACCGCAACAAATGTAACTTACTTGTTTGATAGTGTAGTTGTGGTTGCTTTTCAAATAACTTTTCGTGTTAAAATACATGTCAATAATTTTTTTTATTTTTTAAAAATTATTTTTAACATCAGCATATCAAAATGATTTGAAAACACTAAAAATATATTAATTTGAAGTTAATAAAAAAATAAAAAATCTTCAAATATTTTCAAAAACGCTTTTGAAACGCAGAAACAATTCATGGTTAAGCTATGTTACTATAAAATGCTTTTTGTAAACTCCCAATTATTTTTTTCAAGTGTATGTACGAGGAGAATGAATATATAATGTGTTCTATATGAGATAAATTGAAGAGAATTTACATCCTTTTTTGTTATGCATGTTTCCATAAAATGAGAGTAAGGATGAAAATTGGGATTTATGAATTTAAAATGATTAAAAATTTATATAAATTGATGATGAATGTGTTAAGAAATGAATGAATTCTTTGTGTTTTTTTCATAAGAAAATGAAAGTCCAATGTAAGTTGAATCATAAACGATGGTTAAGATGAAAGAAAACAACTTGATATATTATTATATGAATTGTACATAGAATGAAAAATTATGTGGTATACTTGTGGATTTAGGGGAGGCCAAAAGAGTTGTGCGGTAGTAAAGAGGCAATATGGTTTAAATTTTGTATAAATTAACGATGAATGTATGTAAGGAAGAGTGGATTCTTTGTGTCTTTCAAAAGGAAATAAAAGTTCAATGTAAGTTGAATCATAAATGATGGTTAAGTTGAAAGAAAACAACTTAATATATTATTATGTGAAATGCACATGGAATTAAAACAATGTGGTATACTTGTGGATCTAGGGGAAGCCATATGAGTTGTGCAGTAGTAAGGAGGTGTTACCAGAACTTTGACAACAGGTAGGTTTCGAATACCTTAACACTTTTATTTACCATTTTTATTATGCTAGATATTGCAATTGTAGATAAGTATTATGAATTCAATTATTGATTAAAAATGTGAGGAACTAGATTTCCCGGTAATGGGCAAAGAAACTAGTTTTCCTAGTGAAGGAGTTAGTGCTCGGTAATAGATCAAGGAACTAGTTTCCTAGTGATGGGACAAGTGCCTAGTAATGAGGCGAAGAAAATAGATATCTAGTGAAGGGTTTATTGCTTGAAAATGAAAAGGGAGATTAGTCTTTTAATAATAAGATATTTTTGGATAAGGGTAATAATGTGAGTAAATGCTAGATGAGGTAAAATTATGCTTGAAAAAAGGGTTAGTAGTAATGAGTCAAGATGACCAGGGTTTAAGTTGAATTAGAAGGAATTTGACTGATTTTATAAAAATGGAACTAATTGAAATAGATAAAATATACTAGAATTTCATAATTAAGTGGTATTCTTATTTGATTAATTTATGTAACAACTTGATTTTATTATGTGATAATCAATTTCAAGTGCCTCTCATGAATGAGAGGTATGATATGGTTTGTTTAAGGAATACTTTTTCTAAGATTTAAGAACATGTAATTAGTAATCCTTTGTATTATAATTTGGGAATGTAATTAATATTAACCTTGTTGTAGGACATATTACTATACTTAGACATCTTTATAGATTTATAATATTTTATCAATTCTTTTGTTGTATTAAAATTACAAAGCATGTGGTTATATTGTGACATTCTCATAAGAATTGATTATGTGTGCATATATATGTATATCATCTGCAAGAAATATAATAATGGACTATGATGAATGAAACATTAAAAGTTGAGGTTGGAAGGTATTCTAATATGGTGGCGAGATAAGTCCAAGATGATTCGACAACCTTTGAGATGTGCATTAATGAGAATTGATGTGAAACATGAATTAGTTGATAACTTGGGATCTCTTGGTATAAGAGAGACTCTACCAAAATTTTGATAGAAATATCATCAATTTCATGAGGAATATATGTAATATTCAAAACTAGAAAATGATAAACAAAATAATAACGTAAGGTTCTAGCTTAATCCAATTGACCATTAAAAAAAACAAATTTCCTAAATACGTGGAATTAATATGAAAAAATCATATAATGATTGTATTTAAATATTAGGGATGTTACAATTGGTATCAGAACCTTGTTATAGGTTTCAGGATTTGTCATGAAAATTGATATATGTTAAAATTATTTTAGGATGGTTCGTATAAAGCATGGCACAAGAACAGGTCCTTCTTCGGTGCAAATGAGGATTGAAAATGTGGATCTTGAGAAGAGTTAGGAGAAAGACCCTTTGGAAGATATTGCCTCTCATGTGCCATCAGCCGCTATTTAGTCGAGACTAGAGGAGTCATTTAGGCTCCAAGATGATACCACCTCTAGATAGGCTGGAGTGTCGCAACACATATAGTAAGGGTAGTGGTCGATACATACCATGAATAATGCATCAACCTTTATAGCCCTAATATCTTCAGCAATGCCAGCAACTCCAATGGTCACGACACCAATGGATAGTGTGGTTGCCTTAGTGCAGATAGTGAAAAGTATGATGGAGATGGGGTGTGAACCTTTCATAAAGGATCGAGATACAAAAATTAGTGGTAGATGAATTAGGAAGGTGGAGAAGACCTTATTTCATACAAGGATGCTAGATGAGTTGAGATTGGACTGTACCACCTAATTTTTATCAAATAGAGCATAGTCTTGGTGGGAGACCGTACAATGATGAGGGCTATAGAGCTATGGACCTAGAGTGATTTTAGAGCAGATTTTGAAAATTAGTTCTAATCCAGATATCATCGTAAGATGAAAGAATAAGAATTCTTAGCTTTAAAGCAAAGGAATATGCCAGTCTTGGAGTATGAGAGGAGGTTCCATGACCTCTCCATGTTTCCCTCTCATTATGTTCTTATAAAGCAACACATGATAAAGAGATTTTAGGATCGATTAAGATAGGATTTGCAACAGGGATTGATTGCACTGCAATTTGAGATGATGAGAGACTTGATTGAAGTAGCTCAAGCATTAGAGGCATGTATAGTAGAGGGTTAACAAGGCCAATCTAGTGATGGGAAAAAGGAGGAGTTTGATTACTCTTTGGGTAAAACCTCCTAAACCTTTTTTTAAGAAGGGAAAATAAGGGTAGTTGACGAATATAAAAAGAGGGGAGGAGAGTCTAGTCAAGAAAAAATAGTAGATAGGCCTTTCTAGAGTACAAGTGGAGGGTCGACTTATATTAAGGGTAGTTCTGCTGGAGGGACTTTGGAGCAAAAGACCATTACCTATCCTTACTATTTCAGGTGTGAGCAAAGGCATCTGGATGATTGTTCTGCATCGCCAGGGCGGTGCTGTATTTGTAGGTAGGAGGAATATACATGGCGGAATTGCCCCTTTTTGGGTCATAAATGTTACTATTGTGGAGACTAGAGATATTTTAAGAAGGATTGCCCTCGAAGAGCTGATTATGTCCTGTGATAGGGATAACAATCACATAGTTATTAGTAGTCAATCATAGTGAATAGACCCATCAGACTAGTGCAATCGAGAACCAGTAGTAATTGGGTCCGACCTCGAAAACATGGGGAGAGGATCTAAAGTAAAGTTTTCCATACCCAAGAGGATATGTGGGTAGCCATGAATGTAGTAATAGGTACTTTATTTTTAGAAAGTCAATATGTATATGTTTTGATCGATCTTGGTGCTACACTCTTTTGTGGCAAGAAAAAAATGAAAATACACTAAAAATGCAACAAACTAAATTGAAAAAAAAGAAGAAGAGATTTCTAATTAGTACACCTTTAAGGGATGATGTACTTATAGATTGTATATATAAGAGTGCTATAGTTATTATTGAGGGACATGATATGGAAGTGAATTTAATGTCATTATAGTTGCATGATTTTGACTTAATCTTAGGAATGAATTGCTTGAGTACCCATAAGGCACAAATAGATTGTTTTGCCAAAATGGTTACTATTCAAGGAGCAGATGGGAAGAAAGTGATATTTAAAGGAGAAAGAAAGGCCATACCGAGTTGTGTGATTTCAAGTATGATGACTAGAAAATTGATGAGAAACGGGTGTGGCCTATCTTGCATATGTAATAAATTCTAAAAAGGATAGGATAAAGTTGAAAAATCTCCCCATCATGAGAGAGTTTTCAAAAGGGTTCTCAGGATTGCCACTAAAAAAGGAAGTAGAAGTTAATTTTGATTGATATATTACCTATTAACTTTCCTATAGCTCATACGTCATATAGGATGGCACTAACATAATTTGTTGAGTTGAAAGTTTAGCTGCAATTCACTGTAAAAAGGTCCATATGCCTGAGTAATTCACCCAAGGAAGCTCTAATCTTATTTGTGAAAAAGAAGGATAGACTTTTAGACTCTGCATAAATTATAAGCAACTAAATAGGGTAATAATGAATAACAATTTTTTGCTTATGTGGATAAATGATTTGTTTGGCCAACTTAAAGAGGCTAGGGTATTTTCAAAAATAGACTTGAGATAAAAGTACTGCCAGTTATAGATTAAAGAGCAAACTGTGCCGAAGACTGCATTTCAGACTAGTTATGGACACTACGAGTTTCTAGTAATGCCATTTGGATTGACCAATGTACCAGTAATGTTATGGATTTGATGAATTGGATCTTTTGACCTTATTTAGATAAGTCTGTGGTAGTATTTATAAATAATATTTTGGTCTATTCCAACTCATACTTGAAGTATGAGCAATATTTGATGCAAATGGTGTAGACCTAGAGAAATTATCAATTGTATGCCAAATTAAGTAAGTGTAAGTTTTGGTTGAAAGAAGTGGTTTTTCTAGGACATGTCATCTCTGCAGAGGGACTAATTGTAGATCCAAGGAAAGTTAAAACCGTGTTGAAATGGAAACAACCTACAAATGTAACTAAGATCTGTAATTTTCTTAGGTTAGCAAGATATTATAGGAGATTCATTAAGGAATTCTCAACCATAGCAACCTCATTGACCTGATTGCTGTAGTGTTTGCATAACGAGTATAGAGATACTATTTGTATTGATTTTGAGTTCAGATCTTCACAGATCACAAGAGTTGAATGTATTTGATGACACAAAAGGAATTATACTACGATAAAAAAGATGGGTGGAATTGATTAAGAATTTTAATTATATAATAAATTACCACCCACGCAAAGCAAATATTGTTAAGTTAAGGAGAGTTGATGCCAAGATTGATATGGGGCCAGAAGGCTCTTTGGTAGCCTAATTAAAAGAATGGTCTATATTTTAGGATAAAGTACTAGAAGTTCAACAAAGAGATGTTGAAGTGGATAAAATGAGAAACAAGGTGAAGTCGGGAGTATAGATGCCATTTTAAATTTTAGAGGATGGAATGGTAGTAATGGGTAAACAAATGTATCTGCCTAAAGATAAGACCTTGAAGGAGGAAGTGTTAAAAGAGGCACATGAATCCATATTCACTATGCATCCAGGAAGTACTAAAATGAAGAAAGAAATTGCTAAATATATGGTTAGTTGTAGAATTTCTCAGCAGGTAAAAACTGAATATCAAAAGCCAACAAGACCTCTATAACCATTGTTGATACTTGAGTGGAAATGAGAAAATATTTCTATAGACTTTATGTTAAGTATGCCTAAGGGGGAGAAGGGCAATAATGTAATATAGGTTACTGTGGATTGCTCGATAAAATTTGCACTTTTTTTACCTATGAAAATGATAGATTCAATTCATAAGTTGGCTAAAACTTTATATGAATGAAGTGGTAAGATTTCATAGGATACCTATGTTGAATTATTTTTCTAATCAAGACCCTAGACTCACCTCACTATTATGGCTAAGTATTCAACGTGCTCTAGGAAAAAAAAGTAAATTTAAGCACAACATTTCACCTCGATCGAATGGGCAATTAGAGAGAACAATCCAATATTTAGAGGATTTGTTGAGAGCCTACGTTATGGAATTTGGGAGCAATTGGGAAGAACATTTTTTATTTGTGAAATTCACCTATAATAATAATTATCAGTCTACAATAGGGATGACTCCCTACAAGGCTTTGTATGGTAAAAAATATTGAACCCTTATTTATTGGGAAGAAATTGGGGATAAAAGGTTAATGAAACCAGAATGAGTGCAAATTACCTTAGAAAATGTGAGAATTATAAGAGATAAAATGAAAGCTGCCCAGGACAGGTAGAAAAGTTAAGCAAATGTCAGGAGGGGGCCTCTAGAATTTGATGTTGGAGATATGGTGTACCTAAAAGTTGCTCATTGGAAGCACATGTTGTGGTTTGGAACTAAAAGAAAGTAGCACTAAGATATATTGGACCCTTCGAAGTGGTGAAAAGGATTGGACTGGTAGATTGTAAATTGGCCTTGCCCCTATATTTAGCTAAGATAGATGTATTCCATGTTTTATTTTTATAAAAGGCTAATATGGATACTTCTTGAGTACTACCACAAGCTCCATTGAAGGTTAAAGAAGATTTGACCATGGAAGTAAAACTAATAAGGATTCTAAATGAAAGTGAAAAGGAGTTAAGAGATAAAAAAGATCCTTATGGTGAAAGTACCATGGAGAAGTTCTCAAGTCGAGGAAGAAACTTGGGAAAGGAAATAAGAGATGAAAAAGAAATATCCTGAATTGTTTCTAAAAACAAGTATGGAAATTCAAATTTCAAGGATGAAATCTAAGGATGGGAGAATGTAAACTCCCGACTAATTTTTTTCTCCAAAATATAATAATAAAAAATAGGGTAAATGATTATTATAATATGTCTAGACATGTATTAATAAAAGATGAAGAGATTAAAGGCGCTTTAGTATAAATTTATGAAATGCTTTCGGGTGATAGAAATTATAGTGTAATAAAATGAATATAATAAATTGGAAAAGAAGAGTTAAGAAGATAAAAGAAGAAAGGTTTATGATTGAATTATATGAATATATGCACTGGTCCAGAATTAGAAATGGTCTAGCCATTTTAAGAAACAATTAGACCAATTTAATAAAACAGTCGTACCGTTTCTCAAAAGGTCAGACTGTTTTGGCTACTACTTCTCTTAAAACTAATGGTATAGCCTAAAGAGGGAAATAATGTTTTCTCTTCTTCTTCTTATTCTTCTTTCCTTTCACCATTGAAGAGTTAGAGAAGTGATTGATATGAGTGAAAGCAAGGGTTTTTAGAGAGAAGAACACATTCACACTAGAAATTAAGAAAAATCAAATAGAAGGAAAATTGAGTTATAGAGAGAGAATGAAAAAAGATGAGGAAAAAAGGGAGGGACGTGGAAAAGTTTGATTGATTGGAACTCGAAGTTGATAATACTACTTGGTAAGGAGTTCTAAACCTAACCTAGCAAGCTTATATGAAAAAGAAGGCAATTGAGGTTGAATTCATGAATTTTATGTTAGGTTTTAATGTATAAATTTGGGGGAAATTGAAATTGATTGTATATTAAGTAAATTAGGTTAGATTAAGTTGTGATGGGTGCTAAATTAGAAAGAAATAATAAAGAAAACTAGGGTGGTCCTAAAGGCTAAATGGCTAACCAATAAGGGACCAAATTACATGTGATGAATTTGAATTTTATTCAAGTCGTAATGATGATAAATTAGTATATGTGTGAAGAGAACGAATACATAATGTTTCTTATATAAGATAAATTGAAGAGAATTCATCCTTTCTTGTTATGCGTGTTTTGAAAAAATGCGAGTAAGAATGAAACTGAGATTTATGAATGTAAAATGGTTTAAAATTTGTATAAAAAATGATGAATATGTTAAGGAATGAATGGGTTCTTTGAGTCTTTTCAGAAGGAAATGAAAGTTCAATGCAAGTTGAATTATAAATGATAGTTAAGTTGAAAAAAAAAACAACTTAGTATATTATTATGTGAAATATACATGGAATGAAAAACAATATGGTATACTTGTGGATGCAGCACAAAGGAGGTATTATGGTTTAAATTTTGTACAAATTAATGATGAATGTGTCAAGGAATGAATGGATTCTCTATGTCTTTTTGAAATGAAATGAAAGTTCAATGTAAGTTAAATCGTAAATTATGGTTAAGTTGAAAGAAAACAGCTTAATATATTATTATGTGAAATGTGCATGTAATGAAAAACAATGTGGTATAGTTATGGATTTAGGGAGGCCACATGAGCTATGCTGCAACAAAAAGGTACTTCAAGAACTTCGATAGTAGGTAGGTGTCAAATACCTTAACACTGTTGTTTATCATGTTCATTGTGTTAGATATTGCAATTATAGAAATGTATTGTAAATTCAATTGCGGATTAAATATGTAAGGAACTAGTTTTCCTGTTAGTGTGACTAGTGCCTGGTAATGGAGCGAAGAAATTAGATTTTTAATGAAGTAATTATTGCCCGAAAATGGATAAGGATATTGGTCTTTCAATAAGAGGATATTTTTAGATAAGGATAATGTGAGTAAACATCGGAAGATGTAAGATTATGCATGCTCTCCAACTTCTCAGTGAACAATTCTCCATGAGAATTTTCTTCACACTCCACTTGTGTGTCACGAGTAGAAGCTACAAAACTCTATGCAACTCTTTAGCTAGTTGGGCACTCTTCCTCCACTGCAAGTGTTGCTTTACCCAATGATGCTCACTCTTTTTAATGCTTCAAATTGTCCCTTTTTAAATACATATCGATGTGGATAAAAATATTTGATAAACATTATCTTCAAGCTTCCTAATTTGTTACGTTTTTAGCATGCTATTATTCATGTTTTAAAAAAAATACTTCTCTAACAGTTATCTTCACATAACTTGTATTTATCTTTAGTTGATAATACTTATCTAAACTTCCTATATAATTTATCTAAAAAAAATTAGATAATTATATAAATAATCATGTTATATCCTATAAGATAAAATTGCCTATTTCTTTATCTAATTTGGATAAACTAACAATCTAAAAAATTCCTCTTTAACAATAATCCTTCACTAATCAAAGCTAAATATTTTGACATTTACAATCTTACTCTTTGGTTGATTTATGAAAAAACATAATAATGATGAATTAGCATGCAAGTAGTTTAGATAGTTTGATCATAAATAGATACTTCATTAAATTATTCTCGCAAGCACAATTGAATGAGTGTTAATAATATTTATGCAACAACATTCTATTAGTTCCTAACATATTTCATGCAAATAGTTTGTAACCTATATAAAAACAAACTTCACATATTACATCCTAACAGGTTATAATATGTTAAAAAAAACTATTATACATCGGATATTGTTATGAAACTACATGCATGCTTCAAGTATTCAACATAAAGGTTTTTATGCTAAAAAAAATATCTTATTTATTATAGACTAGAATATTCAATATTTAATACTGATTGAAAATTAATAAAATTTCCAGAACAACTAAATTTTTTTGGACAATGCTAGTTGGATTAGCTTTGCTCTTCCTCTCCCTTACATGTATCTATGTCTCCCTCTTAGTTTGGCACCAATCCTATTCCTCATCTTTACCAACAATAGATTGATGCACTTGTTTGATGTCCAAGATGATTTGAATAAATGTAAACACCCAAAGGAAAATATATATATTTAGAGAGAGAGAGAGAGAGATGATGATGAATGCAGTTTTCGCTGTCGATGCAGAAATCGGCAGCGACGCAGTTTTCGTTGCCGATGCAGAAATCGGCAGCGATGCAGTTTTCGCTGCCGATTCTGGACGTGGCAGCAATGCAGCCTTCACTACCGATATAGAAATTGATAGCGACACATTTCTCGCTGCCCATTTCTTGATCGGCAGCGACACAGTTTTCGCTGCCGAGGCAGAAATCGGCAGCGATGCAGTTTTCGCTGCCGATTTCTCAATCAACAGTGACGCAGAGCTGGGAGGGAGGGGTAAAACTGGTTTTAGATAAACCAAACAAGGATAAGGACACACCTAAACCAACCCCCAAACAACCCATTTCATTTGATGGGTAGTATAAATACAAAGAGGGGAGAGAGAATGACCCATCTTCTTCCCAAACCAGCAGCTGCATGCCATTCTTCCCTTCCCCTTTCACAACAGAAACGTGAATCACACCAGTAGAGATTGTCTTGTGAGCTTGTGAGGGAGAGATGAGACCTTGAGAGAGGAGTGGGCAGCTGCATAGAGGAGAGGAAAAAGAGAGCTGAAAAACGTGAGAGGAAGAAGAAGGAGGAGAACCAGCAGCTGAAGAGTAAAGAATAGTGTCAAACCTTCCTCAAACTTAGTTAAATTCAGAAGGTATGGGTCATAAAACTCCCTTCCTCTCCTCCTTAAGATCAAAAACGAAAATGAAGAAGAAAAATTGATCTAAGACCTAAGCTAGCTATGAAGGAAACTGAAATTTACTAGGAGAACTAGCAAACAGAAGTGAAATAAAGTCAATTTCAGAACATCTAACAAATCATGGTAGAGGGCTGGCTTTAACTATGGGGTAGGCCAGCATGCATGTGTGTGTGTAACAACCCGGCTTTCCAAGCCCAACACAACAGTAAAATTTTTTTTTTTTTATTTTATTTTATTTTTTTTTTTATGCATTCAATCCACATGGTGCCGGAAATCAATGAATCTAAATCCTCACATCTTCGAAATACAATCCATACAATCAACATTTCATTTCAAAGTGAATCTTACACAAACACGTAATATTAAGGTTGCTTGATTTGAAGTTCATATTAAAAATATATACATAGACATGAGTTTACAGTCTTCTCCTACTAATAGTCATCACAATTTTAAACAAAAAGGATCTAATAAAAGTTATACATTCAGTACATTGATCCATACAAAATACATTGTGATTTAAGATACATCTACATAATTCCTTGCAAAATAGGTTCCCGTGTATCGGGTTTCCTAGACATCTCGTTGGTGTGAAGTCCCTGCAGCAGTACAAACATTTAAGAGAATGCAAATATTTAATAATAATAAGTAACTCACGGTTTGGCAATTAAATAAAACATTAACAATTATAATTTCTTCATGTATTTGCTACAACAACTAGTAGTACATATAGATACACAAGTTTTCGGATGCCATTCGCCAAAACTAGTCATTCATTTGTGTCGGCCATCCATGGTGAAAGCTGCGTCGCTGCCGATCCAAAATCGGCAGCAGAAACTGCATTGCTGCCGATCAAGGAATCGGCAGCGAAAACTGTGTTGCTGCCGATCCAGAATCGGCAGCGGAATCTGCGTCGCTGCCGATTTCTGTATCGGCAGCGGAATCTGCGTCGCTGCCGATTTCTGTATCGGCAGCAGAATCTGCGTCGCTGCCGATCCAGAATCGGCAGCGAAATCTGCGTCGCTGCCGATCCAGAATCGGCAGCGGAAATCTGCGTCGCTGCCGATCCAGAATCGGCAGCGAAATCTGCGTCGCTGCCGATCCAGAATCGGCAGCGGAAATCTGCGTCGCTGCCGATCCAGAATCGGCAGCGAAATCTGCGTCGCTGCCGATCCAGAATCGGCAGCGGAAATCTGCGTCGCTGCCGATCCAGAATCGGCAGCGAAATCTGCGTCGCTGCCGATCCAGAATCGGCAGCGAAATCTGCGTCGCTGCCGATCCAGAATCGGCAGCGAAATCTGCGTCGCTGCCGATCCAGAATCGGCAGCGGAAATCTGCGTCGCTGCCGATCCAGAATCGGCAGCGAAATCTGCGTCGCTGCCGATCCAGAATCGGCAGCGAAATCTGCGTCGCTGCCGATCCAGAATCGGCAGCGGAAATCTGCGTCGCTGCCGATCCAGAATCGGCAGCGAAATCTGCGTCGCTGCCGATCCAGAATCGGCAGCGAAGTCACTCTTTTATCCCGGCCATCCATCCGTTTGGATGCCATTAGCCGAAGCTAATCAGTCCTTCATCCCGGCCATCCATTCGGACGCCATTAGCCAAAGCTAATCATTCTTTGTCCCGGCCATCCGTTTGGATGCCATTAGCCGAAGCTAATCACTCCTTTGTCCCGGCCATCCTTTCGGATGCCATTAGCCGAAGCTAATCATTCTTTGTCCCGGCCATCCCTTCGGATGCCATTAGCCGAAGCTAATCACTCTTTTGTCCCGGCCATCCATTCGGATGCCATTAGCCGAAGCTAATCAATCTTTTGTCAACATTCAAGCGTTCAACAATCTAATATCGGTTCTAACAATATGATAGTACTCAAGTTAAAATATTTCAAGATTCAACGTAAGAAAAAGGAAGGTGCAAGTCACCTACCTGCTCCACCTGTGGGTCGATCCTGTCTTGATGATGGTCCAATCCCGACCGCACCACCTAAGACA
>CAXHTJ010000006.1:16200812-16289426 GCA_964019445.1 Populus tremula
GTGTGTAGAAATGGCAGGTTCCTCAAGTCATCACATAAGAAATATTTGTGTTTTCGGTGGATCCACTCCTAGGAAAGAAAAAGAGTTTTTAGAATCAGTAAATCATCTTGGTCAGGTACTAGCTGAGCGAAAGATTTATTTAGTGTATGGGGGAGGCAGCCTTGAGTTAATGGGGGGTGTGTCAATGGCTGTATTTTTAGGAGGCAGTCAAGTTTTGGGGGTTGTCCCTAAAGCTTTAGCAAATGGGGACATCATTGGAAAAACAATTGGAGAGGAACTACAGGTCCCCACAATGTTTGATCGACTGAATGCAATGTTTAACCATGTTGATGCCTTCATTGCCTTACCAGGTGGTATGGGCACATTGGAAGAGATCTTTCATAATTTCTCTTGGGCCCAACTGCACATTCACCATAAACCCATAGGTTTGTTGAATGTGAATGATTTTTATGATAAGTTGTTGTCTTTTCTTGATCATGTTGTGAAACAGGAATTTCTAACATCTTCGGCACGACAAATCATAATCTCTGCTGCTACTGCTGAACAATTGATTGACCAACTACAATCTTTCATCCTTGTAATTAATCCCTCCATGAGTCGCATAAATTGATCAACTAAGAAAAGCCATAAAAAGATTAGATTGGATTTGAGCCTGTATTTGTAAAAATTTGTGTCTTTTGGTTTTATTATTGTATTTTGTTGTTTCTTATATTTGTTTAAGTGTGTTCCAGGTTTGTCAGTGTTCGCTATTTCAGGTGATGTCTTCTATACTCTATCTTTCTACCTTAAGACATTGAGGACAATGTCTCATTTTGGTTGGGGGGAAACAGTAGTAGTTGATATATTAAAAAAAAATTGTGTTTTCTATTTCATAAACCATTTGCAAAATTGTTGTTACTAGGATGACAGAGTAAAATGAGTTCTTTTGTTAAAGTGACTCTTGAGACGCATCTTAGTAAACATTCTTAACAAGGTCTATTAGAATACTTCTTGAAATATTCAGGTTTACAAACTCTCGTATTCTTATCACTTGATTCTGCTCATATACTCATTTAACAAGTATTCTTAAATCTTCATTTTCACACACACACCTTAACATATGATTTGGGTTGCACATTGGATTATTACATTATTTATGTTCTTTTGTTAAAGGTAACAACTAAGGGAAAGTGATAGTATATAATATGTTTTCAAAAAAACAAAATACAAAAAATAAAATAAAATAATAATGATAATGATAATGATAATGATAATAAAAACGTAGATAAGTTTGGTTTCGTAGCCTTTTTAACCTAAGCAATTAAGCTCAAAGGGGTGTTTTAACACTTAATATCCTAAAGTCAACTGGCTTGGGAGCTATTGGCCCAACGCTTGTTACATGGGTTAAGGAGAAAAGCTTAAGGGAATCAAACATTGCACTATCTTACGTATCAGTATCTATAGCCCGAGTTACTAAGCTCGTAGGGGTGTCTCAACACCTAATGCCATAAGACCAACTGGTCTGGGAGTCATTAGCTGAAAGCTCGTTACATGGGTTAAAGATGCATTGTGTTTTAAGTTATATGTATATATTAAAAAAAAAAAAAAAGAGGATAATAATCTTAATCCAAGGAAGTTAACCTTAAACATTAGAATAAAAATTTGTTTTTCTTTCAAGTAAAGCTCCATAACTATATGATGATATTTTGAGCATAAAAGGAAGGTTTATTAATATCTTGTTTAAGAGGTATTGAGTAGATAAATGAATTTAACGAGAGTTTGTTTATCTGGATAGATTAATAGAAGTTGAATGATAAATGCCTTGTTTTGTGGAATTTGCAAAAAATAATTTTATTTTAACGCTTTGATTACTAGGGACTAGTAATAAGCTGGTTGGGGGGGTGTGATTAGTACTTAAAAGTGCATTTTATCAAGGTTTTATAGCATCATTTTGCAC
Organism: Populus tremula; assembly: GCA_964019445.1. Lineage (NCBI taxonomy): Eukaryota > Viridiplantae > Streptophyta > Magnoliopsida > Malpighiales > Salicaceae > Populus > Populus tremula. The sequence goes on from CAXHTJ010000006.1 coordinate 16,202,749, forward strand.
TTGAAGTATCAATAACTCCTTAACTAAAACATGTTTTATAATAACATACATAATAATATAAGATACTTTTAATTTATAGTAAATGTTCATCTTAAATGCAGGCCTATCACATAAATGAAAGGATTGATTGATGAGTTTAAGTATTGAAATTGAAAGGACAAAGAGAGGGCCAAACTTAGAAAAGAGATGTTGGTGCAGTCCAAACTGGAACACTGTTCGGTAATTGGGTCATATCTCTAGTTCTAGATGTCCAAATTATCTCAATTTTTAGGATAGATTTGGTAAGCCATAGGCCTACAACTTTCATGTGGAGGCCAAGATCTAAGAAGGTCGTTTTCAAGTCTAAATTATAGCAACAACGGAGAAGTCCGAATCTGTCCTGCAACCCAGACATTGTTCAGTGTTCAACCCATAACTTGAGTTCTAGAAGTCCAAATGACCTTAATTTTTTTTTCCTGAAAAGCTAAGACAATTTCCTATAACATTCATATATATATATATATATATAGTTGGATCCAGTTCTGATGCTAGCAATGACGTTTTATTCAGACAAGAAGATAAGGATTTTCATCAAGTCAAGAGTTGGCCACCCACTCAACAATTAGTCATCAAATCAATAGTTCAAAATTTTGGCCTATAAAAAGAGGCATTTGTCATGCATTTAGAGATTTGGTTGTTCAGATCAAGAACTTGCTCTTGCTTTCTCTCCTTATACTTTTTTTTGTAATTCTTAAGTTTTGCTTTCATTAATATGTTGTTTATGCTTTTCATTTCCTTTCCTTTACTTAGTTAACTTGTATCTTATTTATATTCTTATTTTGTTTATTTATGTTTTTCTTCTTCATTATGTTTAGCTAAGTTCATTATGTCAAGGTGAAAATGTTACATTAATGGTGTAAGAATAAGTATATTGTAAACTTAACATGGTCCTTAATATTTAATATTAACATGTCTTATCTTTTTATCTTACTAATTCTTAATACCTTATTTGTTAAATGGTTAATCTAGATTTGTGTTGTATAACATTTGGTACAACAAATGCTTTGCACTCTTATAGCCCAACCGTATGGTATTACCTATACATGTGCTATGAAAGGAACTTAATTTGTTGTTAACATAAGCTAGCATCATGAATTCCTGACTATATTTAAAAGTTTGGTGTTACTTAAATAAGATAATTAATATGATCATGTTAACAATTTATAATGAGCTATTAATGATAAATCATCCGATTGGAACCTCCTTTGTGTGTGGTTTCCAGTTGAGTAATAAGAGTTTATACTATACTTGTTTGAAATACCATTAGTGGGTCCTCTAACCTTGACACTTGTTTTTATCATTGTTTAATTATCACATTGATCTTCCATCTCAAAATTGTCATCAACTTCTCCCTCTTCTTCTTTATTAATACTACTACTACTACTACTACTAGTATTATTATTATTATTATTATTATTATTATTATTATTATTATTACTACTACTACTATTACTGTTATTGTTATTATTGTTGTTGTTGTATTGTTATTTATAATTTATACAATTAACCTCCTTGTGGTTCGACCCCGGTCTTGCTGGATTATTTATTACTTTGACATTCCTACACTTGGGAGAAGACATCAATCTTTTGGTCATGTCACCTATTTTTCTATGTTCCAAACTATGGACTTATCTCTTACAAATAGTGTTGGTATTCTCAAGTCTAGATTCACATTGACGTACTCAATCATGATTTTATAGGTGAAATGGAGTTTGATATTTTATGAAGGCATCATTTACCAACCACAAGATATGCCAATGACTTCAAGTTTTTGTTGGGTACTTGAATATCATACACACAGTAATGATAATAAAACAAATTTATTTAGGAGTCTCTAGGATCTTGTTAGACAGATCTATAGTTATTTAATAATTTATTACATAAAGATCTTATCTTCTTCAGTTGTGAATAATTATTTTAAAGGTTGGGTTGTCATAAACCATAAGTTGTACACTTGTTCGGCCTCTAACGGTAATTCACACGAACCACTAGTGAGAAATCTTCTAAATCCCTTTTTAGGATAGAGGGATTGCTATGTCTAGAGTGCTAGCTCTTTATTATATGAGTTACATAATTGTTTTTTGTCTAATAGACAATAACAAAAAAAGAGGCATAGCTTACTATTTATAATAAAAATTTGAAAAACCCTATAAATTAGCAAAATATCAATTTGCCTCCTGAATAATATTTATCTATTAATTCAGGATAATTTTAGAAATTAACTCAATCAAGTCCTTACTTGATTTTTTTAGGTTTAGAAATATAAGCCCTAAAATATCTTTTAATTAAGTCATACTTAATTAAATTATTCTAGTTTATTTTATGACTAATGGTTTTTAATGTGTGTGACCCATTATGTTCTTAATATGTTGGCCTAAATAAAAATTATAATTATAATTAAATAGAATTAAATAAATTAAAAAATTTAATTTATTATCAATTCAATAATTGATTAATTTACATTTGAAAATCAGGTGCATTGTCTAACAACGTGTCATGATCCCCCAAATATTAGAAAAGTTATTAGTGATTTGACTTAATCTTTCAATGATCGGTTTCTTAGTGTAATTAATATCATTTCGTCAATAATGTTCTGATTTAATATTAAAGTATGAAGCATGTCTGTCATGTTAAATCATGTTTGTTCTTTACATAATAATCATTGATCACTTTAATAAGATTTGAAACTTTTTTCATATCTTATTCCACTTTGAATAAAGATTTCTCAATTAATACTATTTGAGAACAGATAAAATATTTTTTTCCTAATTCACCTAGGATGATGAATCATTTCTTAATCACTCAAGTACCTTCAAACAATTCGTATTACATACAATATATGTCCCTTCATTACCTTGATTAAGGTAACATGTAATATGATCAAAGTATAAAATTATCTATATAAAATAACTTAGTGATGTCAAGTCTAAATACTTACCTAACTGTAATGTGAGTCTTATTAAAATACTTATATATTAGTTTTAGGTATCCATTATACTTTAGTTTATGAGAACAATTGATACTTTTTATAAAGAAAAAAAAATATGTATCAGTTTTTAAGACTCTAATAAATGTCTAGTATTCAAGAGAGCATCAACCATGAACAATTTAAGAACATTGTTTTAATGCAATAAAAATCTCATAATTATAACTATTTTATAATTTATTTTTTTTGCAAAACATTTTTGTTCCATGGATTTTATATTTACTTTAGATTTATAAATCAAATATTAGATTCATTAACCTATTATATGAATATTAAAGATAAATTAAGCCTTTATTAATAATAAATATGTATTTACATGAATATAATAATGCCACATGTAACCAACTGATTGACTACAACGTATATTAAACTAATAGCTGGACATTCTTTCACAAATATGTTATTTTTTTCTTTTTTTCTAGGAGAATTTATTCTTGAAATAGTAACATCTTGACTTGAGTCACGTGATATGTTTTTTTATTATCTTTATTAGGTTTCGGGTTCAATTCCATTTCTTTGGTCTTAGACAATAAATTTGCAAGCAACAAACATATAAGCTTTTATATCCTTTATCCATTAGCATTTTAAAGTTAATTATTGAAACCTAGATTGAACTTATGCAAAATATATAGCATTAGCTTTTAGGAGTAGGCTTGTCTTTGAGCTAATCTTTAAAGTATGCAACAATGTTGATTTACAAATTAAACTAGAAGAATCCCAAAATCTTTAAAAGTCCAAAAAAAAATCATCATAAAAGCTCAAATAAATTTATGTAGGTTTTGTACATTAATTAACATATCCAAATTGAACCGAAAATGAAAGAAATTAATTTAATTATTTTATTTTTTGAAAAACCAAACTAAAAATATTCTCTTTTGGAAAAGAAAACAAGTATAATTTGATTTGTAAATTATACTAGATGAATCACAAAATCTTTAAAAGCTTAAAAAAATAATCACAAAAGCTTAAATAAATTTATGTAGGTTTTTTACATCATTTAACGTAACCAACCAAACCCTGGTTTCTATTTTAATTCTAAAAAAAAAAAAATTTAATTATTTTATTTTAAAAAATAACCGAATCGGAAATACTCTTGAAAAAGAAAACAAGTATCTGGTATGAAATTGAAAATTAAAGAAGTCTTGTACATCAACATGACGTCGTAAGCTGAAAACAAAGGAGCAGGAGACGGGTCGTCTCATATACTTGACTGGCCTGGTGAGTAGCTATACCATAGATAAACGCCGCGCTGGTTCCATCAAGAGCTGATCCAGTTGGTTTTAAGATTACAAAACTAGGAATAGGAATGGCAAGAAAAGTTCCTTCTCTAATATCTCTAGTCATCGAAACGATCAAAAGAGAAGTAGTGCACGGTAATTTCTTCTTCACGATTCCAATTTTGAATTTCTGATTTTGCAAAATTGTTGATTTCTTTTAGATATATATAAAAAAACAGCAGCCGCCGGAGATGATGATGTTCGACCGGATATATATGACATCCCGTCTCATTTATTTAATCGTTTATTGACAAAATTACCCCCGCTGGCTTTGCACAAATTCGAAACAGATATGTAAGTGCGTGCGTGCGGTGCAGAACAATGCTTATGAAAAAAGGGAAGAAATGTTTTGTTTGATTTGATTTTTATTTGGGTGGAGCAGGCCTTTTAAGGACTGCAATGATTACGAGGCTCCTTTGAACGATGATGGGAGAAAGCGTGGGAGGTCGTCAGAATTTCTTTTTATTTGGGTTTTTCCTCTCGTTGCCCCCTCTAACAGTTCACTGGTGTTTTCTTACAACAGAAATGGAAACTTTGATTCGGCATGGAAGGCGCTGTTTAAGTTGCGCTGGCCTGATCGTTTTTACCCTTCTGAAACACAACTTGACTGGCGACGGATATACTGGCAAACACACTTGCAGAAGTATTGCTACCTATTCTATATATATATTGCTTGTATTTGGATTCTTCTTCTTCTTCTTCTTCTTCTTGTATTAACCGGATAAACAGTTGCCTTGATGAAGCAGCAGAGTTAGCTTTGCTCCCCTCTTTTGATGGATGCATCGGTGAGATGAATGTTTCAGGTAATGAATCATGCTATTTCACGCAAAAAAAAAAAAAAAAGAAGAAGAAAAAGATGAGGCAACTAATCAAGATAGTGCATTTCGGAAACACATCTGTGATTTTTTTTGTTTTTTGTTTTTTATTGTATTTGCATGTGCTTCTAGCTTTGTTAAGTTGAGGAATTTGTTTCATCAAATGCTGTTATGTTCCTTGCAGATGGTATACTGAAATGTATTGGTTGCGAGGGACATGTAAATCATCCAAATTATTCTAAATTATCATACCACTGCCAACAATTTGGGCACTATGCTAGGTAACATGTATTGCTAAATCTTTGTATTAGGAGAGTTTCTGCCTAGCCTCTTTAATTTCTGGAGGAAACCGAGTTGCTTAGTGAACATCTTTTCAAATCTGCCATTATGCAGAAAAGCTTGTTTCTTCCTTTGATTTTTGACAATATGCTTATTCCATCATCAAGGCTTTCATGCAAATGACCGTTCAATGTGAAACCAAATCGATTTTACTTATGCAATGTAACATGTATTGTGGAGTCTCTTTAATATGTCCATTATGTTTAAACCAATTTAGTTATACTAACATGGTTTAGTTTCATTTATATTGTTTTCTCTGTGCAGCTGTTTGAGACTTCAAAATGTGTTCTGTGTTGCAGAAACTTGTGTATGTTCCTATCCCTTTAGTAGAATAAAACCATCAACAACTTTGAATTTTTTTCTAGAGTCTCTATGTCTATTATTGTTGTTATTATTATTTTGAATGGATTCATTTTGGCTGGAGTGTGTTTTGGTTTTTGCTGGCCTTCATATATGCTGAAAACCTGAAAGTTGGGTTGTTCAGATAGAATTCTTTTTAAAAGTGATACTATGGGCTTGAGATGTTCTTACCATTGTCCTGACAATCATGGAAGGAGTTTTTGTTTATTCATTTTGTCAAGGCTTTCCTAGGCATGTTTTCATACCAGATCAACTCATCTTTAGATTTGTCATGTTTTGAGGGTTTCCCTAGAAATTAACTAAGAAAAGTACAAGCAACCTGAGGTTCAATATAATAATAACATTTGCTTACCTCCTCTGGACTGAAGTTCCAGGAGGGAGAGAAGATGCAACCCCTAGTATCATTATTGTTTCGTATTTTTCTGTCAAGAGGCAATGTTAGTCATCTTTGGAAGAAGTTTTATTATATTAACCTGTTTTTATGATTTGCATTAAAAGCCACGTCTCACATCGTTAATCATTCTCAAGACAATGCTTCTGGACAGAATGATAAATACCACATTGCTAATAACTATTTTGAAACAGGTATTATTAAGGAAGAGCAACTTGCAAAGTTTGATAGTGCGGTGGATCATGTCTGAGAAACATGTATGCTTGCTTTGCTTGCTTCCTTTTTATATGTGCATCAGGATATTATAAGTAGCTAAGAATTCTTGTTATTTTTGAGAGAGTGCAAGACCAATAACTTCAGCTATAATTGTAATCAGTTTATATCCACAAAACACCAAAGAGGCACTACACAGAAAAAAATGTAAACAAGCAAAGCACTTGACAACTTAACAAATAGTACTGCTCTTGCCGTACATGCTACAAATGTTGACTACTGTGACAAACTGAATGGATATGCTTCTTGACAAATTTCCAAGTTATGTATCTGTTGTCTTACACCATAATATGGAATTTAAAAGGAAAGAATTGAAACACTTTGAGAAGTATAGATAAAAATCATTACCTTATACAAGTCAACCAGGGACGAATAAGAGCTTGTCCAACCTAGATTCTTTACCCTGCCTTTGGAAATGCTATAAATACACTCATTCCAAATATTCCTCTTCCATAATAGGAAATGAAAGTAATTTGTGTGTACTAACTTATAATAGTTTCCTAAGAGGCAATAAGATGCTCCTTGCGAGAGAAAATGAAATTTGATTTTCTCTGACCCTAACGTTAAAAGCATATACATTACTAGTGATCAATTTGTGTCAAGGATAAATTTTTTCTCTAAGAAAATGTAATCACCAACCTGTGCAGCCAACCAAATACTCTAGATCCTGTTGACGTGACTTTCTTGGTACATCTAGAAGCACTTGAATGCCGCTATTTTTTACTTGGATAATAATATTTCAGTTGTTCAGTGAGACCATGTAATTAAATATCAAATTCATGCAACCTATGTTTGAAAATGGGAAATTCTCCTTATCATAATGTAGTCAAGCTCCTTGGACTACTGTTTATTTGTGTTACCCTGTGTCCAAATTCAATGAAAAATGCTGAATTTTGATTATTGTATCAATAGGTTGATGGATTATGCAAACTGTTGATCCAAAACAGTGAAACTTTGACATCACTAGAGTTCATTTACTGCAAGCTTTCACCAACTTTTGTGAGTGCAATATGTGGTTCTTTAAATGTGGTTAATACACACACACATGGAATACAGCACTTCTCAATCAACACATCAAGCTTTCTTGAAATTAATCCAGTTTCCTTACCTCCTGGATTTGTATCATTCCTTTCATCAGGCAGGTATATCCATTCATCTCAACCTGTGCTTTGTTCTTGATCAGCTTCTTACTGTATGTTTTTTTTCTCTGATTTCTTGAGGTTGGTGAGATGCTCATAAACTGTCAAATCTAATGGGTTGGTTGAGCTACCAGCGTGTCTGTACTTAGAGGGTAAATATACTGGGCAAGTCCCCTGGAAGTCTTGAACTCTTAGCTGTAACTCAGCTGCCATATTGTCAAATATTATTCGTCGTATTTTGGTTCCTGTTAGTTTCTTGGGTGTATTGAAATATCCAATCAATGCACACAGTACCACTTCTAGTGTGATTTTTATTTTTCTGGAATGTATTCTGGAATTGTTTTCTGCTGAAACAGCCCCTTGGAGCTCTTCCCTGGACTTGCATAGAGAATAAAAGCAGAAAATTATGGTTACTTGTATTACATTAACCTATTTACAAATCTCAATGGCTCTGGTGTGTAAACGGAGTTTGTTCTCCTGGGAAGCTTCCTCTGTTTACTTCAATGATACCTGCCCTTATTTGTAAATGTTTTTGTTCTCAGGTCTTTGTGTTCTTTGAAATTACATGACAACCATCTAGACAGGAATTTTGCATGGATGCTTTTTAGCGTTCTTCTTGATGCTTCGTGTAGCCTATCCATCCTTGACCTTTCTGACAACAATGTGAGTAATGCATTTCTATTAGATCTATCGTACATTTTGAATCCGTCTATAATTGTTTTGAATCCGTCCATAATTGCAAAAGATTGATATTTTGAAATAACATTACAGATAGCAGGATGGCTTTGTAATCTCAATGGGAAATCAAAATGCAAAGTTCCATTATCGTTAGGAATAGGAAAGTCTTTGCAATCATTACGTGTACTCAATATAAGGTGATATGATCTGCTGTTTCTCGTGTTCTTGAACAATATCTTAAACCAAGCTATTCCAATTTTGGCATAACCAGGTCCATTGTTATTTTTTTTCTCTCCATTCAATTTAGGGCATAGCACTCTGATGATTAATAAGATTGCATGACTGCCTTTTGGTTTTCAGACAGTTTTTTACTTTATTAATTAATAAAACTATTGTCTGGTTTCAGGGGAAATGATCTTCACAAGGGTGACGTGGAGAGTCTTAGATGTGCACTTGTTTCCATGCCGAACTTGGAGATCCTGGATATAAGTGACAATCCCATTGAGGATGATGGCATCAGGTTAGATGAATTTTCATTTGCCACATCCACTTTCAATGTAGTAGGCAAAAGTCTCAAAGCTGCAGTTGAACTTTGCAGATGCTTAATCCCTTATATTATCGAGGCTCTTGATAGATGCTCTCCCTTGGCTGAGTTGTATTTAGAGAATTGTGAGCTTTCCTGCAGTGGAGCAACTGAACTATTAGATAGCCTTTCAAACTTGAAAAGACCGCTAAACTCTCTCTCACTTGCAGATAATGGCCTTGGCAGGTTTGTCTGTTTGGTTCTGGTATAGAAGCAACAATTTATTTTTTATGTTTCGTTCTTGAGTTGCATTAACTTTGTAATTACTGTAAACCAGTGAAGTAGCAGGACCTCTGCAAAAATTTTTGGGCACAGCTATTAAAACACTTAATGTTGGAGGCGTTGGACTGGGTTCACTTGGCTTTCAGGAACTAGAGAAAGGATTGATGACAGAATTGAAGCTTGTTGATATCAATATAAGGTTTGAAATTATTTCTTTATTTTCTTAACTGATATTATTGCTCTTGCCAACAGTATGGATCGACTAATGACTTAATTGGTACAGCAAAAACCGCGGTGGGTTTGAAACTGCAAGATTTTTGGCAAAGCTCATGTCATTGGCTCCAAACATTATTACCATCAACACAACATACAATCTCATGCCTTTAGAATCTTTAACAGTTATATGCTCTGCTCTGAAGTTATCTAAAGGTATCTGTCTACTTGAATGATTTTTTATTTATTAATATTGGCTGTTGACTTCCACTTGTTTCTTTTGTTGGTATTACATTGGTAACACATTTTACATTTGAAATCTCGTCATTTTCTGTTGGGAAAATTAAGGTATTATGATATATACAATAAAGTTTGCCAAATTTCAAGTGCTTGCAAGTTTCCATGGAAGGTGGCAGTAGTACAAAATGAAATGACTACTTTTGGGCATGATGCTAATGGCCTGTGATTTCATGTGAACACTTGAATCCTAACCTATATTAAACTTGTTATTACTTAGGTAGTCTTGAGCGTTTGGACTTGACTGGTAATAACTGGGACTATCAGCCAAATCACGCTTCAATGGTTGCTGAATTCCACCATAATGGAAGGCCGATCTTAATTCTTCCATCGTATCTTGCTGTGGATGTTCCCTATGATGACGACCCCTAGATGGTCTGGGTGTATAATAAACAAAGGTAAATGCAGAACTCGTTAAGAGTTGTTGGGATGGCTTTTATGTCAACATGAACATCTGAGCTTAAAGTGTATTTGATGTAATTCTGTGTAAAGTTTATCTGCGGCTCCTTCAAGAGAAGTGTTTATTTGTTGCTTGTCAACATTTGTATGCAGCTGATTCTTACCCTTGTTTTATATTGATTTGTTTCCATGGCCATTGTGGGCTTTGATTCGAGCTTTCTGCAGGCTGAACCAGCATGTTTAACTTGAACTTTTGAGACAGTACTTGTACACTTACCTAGCCAATGGTACTTTATAATAATCCTTGGAAGTTTTTATATGCAGCTGATTTTAGAAAATTTATATTTTTACAGTGAACTGAAATCACCTTTCTTCTTTTTTGTTATTTTTTTTGTGGGTTTGTGATACACCGTGGCTTGAAGATGGTCTGCGCAAATTTATGTTGCAGATCTGTCTCTCCTTGCCATCAATCAGAAAACGTTTGCACAATGTTCTATATCATGGAATTGGATGATATTTAGAGTAATTTGTTTTTCAAAGTAGCACATTAGAAAATGAGAGAAATAACATAGTTTCCTAGCTGAAGTTGAAGTCGTCAGCCCATATGGTTTACGGCTGACGCATAAATTGTTAACGAAATTAAATCGCTGCCGACTCAGAAATCATAAATACAACTCTGGTCGTCGCCGATTAAAAAATCAGCAGCGGCGATGAAGTCATTTCTGGTTTCACTCGCCCTTCCATCAAGTATAAGGCTTACGCTAAGTTTTTCTCGACCAACGTTTCTCATCTTAGGTGGGCATAGAACCTCACTAAATCACGCTCCATTAATCACTCATCAACACAACACAAATATCAATATATGTTTATTTAGCAAGGTTTTCCCCAATTTATCCTTTCTAACATCACTTTAAATTCTCAATGGTATTATCCAAAATTCATCAATAAAATTTGTAGCAATTTGTAGCAATTCAATGACACGTAAATAAGTCCCATATTCATGTTATTTCATCAAGTTTAACACAATAGTATAACCAACAACATATCAAGTTTAACACAATAATATAACCAACAACATATCATACCCATATGTATAACCATTTTCTTTCTAATTAAACTAAATTCATTCCATGTTGATGCCTTGAGTTTGTGTGTGTAATGGATGAAAAAAATTTCATTGATTTTAGCTTTGAAAAAGAATACTAAAATTGATTGCCCATGATTTATCTTATGATAATCCATCTTTTTTATTCTCACATTTCAATTCAAAGAAAGGGCCAATCAATCATTAGCCTTATCATTTCCTCATTTTTCTTTTACTATCTTTGTAAAAGAATGGCATATACCCATGCCACATATTCTATTTTCACTTAAAAGATTAATATTCTCTTAACATAGGTCATAAAACAAATTCAACATTTCCTTTGATGGATAATCTTTCTTCATTTGAAGACACATGATACTTTATCACAAATATCACAAGACATGTTCATAGTTTAACATTTTCTTCTTTCTTCTTTCCTTTATTTTTTTTATTTTTTTTTACTCTTGACCCCGATATCAACTTTTGGCATTTGTTGTGCCTTTACTCAATTAAAATCTCTCTTTCCCCTCCTACACATGATAGACATTTTCCTACCTTTAACCTTTTCATGGTTTTCCATCATCAAAACTTGATTTCCTTTAAGTGCGGGCAATTTCTAGGCTTTTTCCATTTTTACCTCTTTCTCAATCGTTGAACTTTCACTCTTAGCATTCCCTTTACCATTGACTTTATTATTGTCTTCATTTTCTCAACCAAAAAATCTCTCATTTGCCCCCAGTATGGGGTGTGATCTAGGTTTAGGTTTCTTTTCGAAAGAAAGATTATATCAGGCTCAAAATGGAGCTGCAAGGAATATATATTTTAAGAATTGTAAAAGGAAAAACAAAGATAACATTTTATCATTTCAAGCAAGGTCGGTTAGAACTGATAAATTTTGACCTCGTCTAGCATAATAATTTGAGCTTGAAAAGAAAAATGATTCATGAGTCCATAATTGTTGTAATATCCTAATAATTCAAAGCTAAAATTGATGGTAATTTTTCTTTTAAATGTCATCACGTTGTCGATGATTCTCAAGACAATATGTAGGGGTTTAACAAGATAGGATTCATTCATTGATATAGTGCAATACTCATATGATTTCATAATACAACATTCCAATAAAGAGAATACCCTATATATACATCCATAACATTTTATTTACATGTTCATACATCCACATCCATGTTCTATTATAGTTATTAGCACAAGTCTTTACAAAAATATTGAATGGTCATTTCATAACTAGTACATTTGTTACACAAAATACATAACATCTAAAACATGAGGATACATAGTTCATATCAAAACACATGGACTAGTGGGGCGGGATTCCTACGCACCTTGATTGTTTGATGTCCCTATTACAAAGCAAAATAGATATAAAAATTATAAATAATCTAACATGATAATAAACAACTAGAAGAATGTTATCGTTACTTTTCGTTATCAACCTAAGAGGGTACGTTCCTTCTTTTACTTGTTATATACATAGTAAAATCCTTATTATTTTGTCAATTGTATTATCCTTACTCATACATCCCAACCTCTCCATAGGAGTTCTAGAGATCAGAGTTAAAACATCGGCCGAGGTTAATAACTTCACTTTAACCCGGTTATTCATCTTGGATACTTTTAGCTGAAGCTAATCACAATATCTAACTCGGTCATCTCTTTTGGAGTCATTAGCCGAAGCTAATTAGCACAATCAACCCGACTATCCATCTAGGAAGCCATTAGCCAAAGCTAATCATCGTACTCAACCAAACCATCTATTTAGGATGCCAATTGTAACAACCCAACTTTTTCAAAGCTAAATCGATGGAGTCATAAAACCTAATGTCACCATGCTTGCTGCTACTGTTCATGTGGAATAGTAGCTAAAAAGAGAGAAGAAGGCTTCTCTCTTGCCTCTCTTCAAAAAATCACTTGAGAAATCTTTCCAAATTATGAGATTGAAGCTTGTAAATAGGTTTGTAAGGAGAGAACCACTTTTAGATTGAAATCAAGAAGCTTGGTTGGAGAAGAGAAACTTGAGGGATAAGTATGGATGATGAAGAGGAAGAACAATTGAAGAAAAAATTGGTAAGAACTCTTCAATCTAAACTCAAAATTATTGATAAAAGTGTACATCCTTAGTTTTCCTCCTTGATTTTAAAGTTAGTAAAGGATAATTGGAAAACCCCCAATGTTGTGATTCTAACGTTCTTGAAAATATGTCGGAAATGAGAGTTTCTTTGAATATGGAGTAATGATAATGGATGTTATGATGCATGAAAACACCTAGTGTGCTTGTCAAATTTATCTCTTATGTAATTAAAATTATGATAATCTTACTAGCCAACTTCTAGTTGAAATTACAACTGAAAACAATGTAATTTGAAGTTGATGTCTCTATAAAGGTTGTAAGTATGGATGTTACCTTGTAAATGGAACTAGTCTTGACTTATTTGGAGTTGTATAACTCCAGATATAAACACTAAGTAAAGGTCCAGACCGACAAAGTACTGGACAGATTTTGGGTGCTACTATAATCTTTAATTGTGAGCTTTAAAATGATGTAATTTGGAGCTGGTATCTTTATAAAAGCTGTAGGTATGAATGCTTTCTTTCAAATGGAACTAGTCTTGACTTATTTGGAGTTGTATAACTCGAAATATGAGAAAAACACCGAGTAAGGGTCCAAACTAATATAGTACTAAACAAATTTTTTATGCTACTATAATGAGTGAGTTTAGATATGTAGATGGAAAAACTGGGTATTGTGTCCTCATTAAAGTTGTAGCCCTATGTATTAGCTTTTCATAGAGACAAACCATGCTAAAAAAAGAGTTCTAAAACTTTAGTTACGATTAAAACACCAAATAGTGTTCGGGGTTAGGTGGACTAAACCAACTAGAACTAATCAAGCTCTAATCTTTACTTGGAATTTGTTATTGATTAAAGGTTCTAGCACTTGGAATGATGTAGTAAGTAAATTGATGAAATGAACACTTAATGTTAATACCTATGTTTTGGCCTGTAGAAATTTAGATGGGAGAATCCTTGAGAATGTACATGCTAAACTTGATTGTGTACTACTTGACAACATTGTGATGAACTTGATGAAATTATAGAAAAGAATATGATCATTGAACATATATTGGAATGCGTGGAACACCTTATCCTACGCGATAATAAATGAGAATTTGATATTGCCACATGAAGAACACAAAAATATGCTTATTAAGAGAATGACATAGGCATTGGCCACCTTAAGAGAGGATAGCAAAGAAAGATCCTCATGAAGATAGTAATGAGTGATGGTTCCTCTTTAACAATGTTTGATGAATGCGTGATATTGTCATGGAATAGAAACATTATATGTTTCCCTTGCTTCATAAACTTTGGAAGTGAATTTGGTTGTGGTGTATGTCCAAAACTAGGTTGAAGTATGGTCTTTAGGAAGAAAACTTGGTATTGATCATATGTATGAATTTATGGAAAAGAAATGTTAGAATGATTAGTTTTTGTTGATAATTTTCAATGTCAGAATGACTTAGTTTTTCACTGACGAATGACTTAGTTTTTCACTGATGATTTTCAATGTCAGAATGACTTAGTTTTTATTGATGATTTTCAGTGTCAGAATGACTTAGCTTTTGCTAAGGATTTTCAATGTCAAAATGACTCAGTTTTGTTGATAATTTCATTATCATAATGGTATAATTTCTGTAGATGACCTTTGTTGCGATGTCGCGGTTGCACAAATTATTTACCCTAGCTTCAAACACAACACACAAGATAGTATAGAGCAAGCAAGGGGTCGATCCCACGAGGAAGATTTAGTTCAGATTTTTATGCTATACGTTATGCAATTTGGGGGGGTTGGATGTTATATAGGCTAAAGAAAAATAAAACAGAAAACTATCAAACAAAATTTAATAAAATCAGAAAATTATCAAGAGAACAAACCTTGGTCGCAATCACACATCTACCTATAGAAATCAGAACTGATCCTTGAAACGAAATTCCAGTTTATATTCTGAATTTTTATCTTTTCTTAACGTTGGTTAATTAACGGATCCGCCGTATAACTAACCCTAACCAACAAATAATCACAGTGTCCGCACTAATGATTTAATCCAATGGCAGCCTTAAGATCTAGATAAATTCATTATCTTAACAACTAAGTTGTCTGCTTATGTTGCTTTGATCAAATGTTCTCCCTAAGATTAATAACGTAGATCCGCTACAATTATTAAACTCAGTTGCTTCACAAGTTCATATACCACAACTCCGGTTTTGATATCAAACTTAGCAATAAATTGTCTATAATAATAACTTAGAGGCCGCTCTAGCAATTAAAATAAACAATCATAGGAAAAAAAGCATAGGAGAACAAACATATTCATCATATAAACTGAAAAGAAAAGGTAAAATAGATCTCACAGTTCTTGAAATCCGAAGGTTTCCGTGTCCTTGCAACCAAGAAAATGAGTTTAGCCTTGCATGTTTATTCAATAACTAATAAAAAAGATGGAAGAATGCATGATTTAGGGTTTCTTAGAGTAGGGGGGCGTTTTTCTCCTCTTAGGTGGCTGCCCCCCTTCTCTTCTCTCATTCTTTTTATATGCTAGGAAACCCTAATCTCTATTTTACAAAATAGTCCTCCCTTAAGTAGACAATTTACATTTAAGTAGTTCAATAACTATTTTCCTAAAAAAAGAGAAATAGCTTTGCATGAAATCTTCAAGCTTTGACTTATAGGAGCTACATTGCTGAAATAAAAACTTGGATGTCGGTTTAGATGCTTCGGAACGTAATCTGGACTCGTTTCTTCACGAAACCTGTTTGCTGGCAGAATTCAGTTGTCATCTTTGAAAAATCATATCTCCCTCATATGACATCTTCACGAAATTTGGAGCGTTTATATACCTTTGAGTCAGGAATCCAAAACAATTGAGTTTGCATCAATTGGACTTTTGTAGCTCTAGATATTCAAGTCGGACTGACCGAAGGTCAACACTGGCAGATTGCGAGATTTGACTTTGAAAGCTGTGATTTCCATGCTCTTCCTTATTTTATTGTCTTGCCTTATATTTCCAGAAAGGTATGGATGTTAGCTTTTTAATGCCACTGGAATCACTTCATTTCGACCTTTAGAGCTCACGTTCTGCACAAAACATCGATTGAACGTCAAATCTGCCAATTACCTTCAATTTACTCCTTTTTGCATCTTTCATCCAAAAGTGCCTTCAAAACATAAAACAAAGAATATCAAGGCATTTTATATATAAAACATAGGCAAAACACTAGTTAAATGTGGGTGAAACTATCGAATAATATGGTTGCATCAACCTTCATTAAAATTAGAGACAAATGACTTGTTACAAAATTATCATTGTTCAATTATACAAACATGGGAGATGTTTGAATGAATGTATGTGTGTTCTGGTATATGTGTGAAAATATCTTTGACATTACCTAAATACAAATATACTAAGTAATGGCTATTTTGTGTATTAGGAGGCGCGACCGAGATCAAATCTTTGATCGAGCGAGGACACACTACGGGAGGGGCAAGTAGGTGGTTTCCACCTTTAACTAATTATTATTAAATCCTCGAAGTATTTATACATAATATTCCTACCCGATTTCAATTAATTAAAATTACTCATGAAACGCAATGAATATCGGCTATCCAACATGGATATTGGATAGCCGAGAATGAATGATAATATTAGCTTTAGCTAATGGAATCAATGTTGGGTAACCAAGAATAAGTATTGAAGATTAACTTTGGCTAATGATATTTATGCTAGGATTACCAGAAATGAGTGTTGTGAACCATCTCATTTGAAAGCGTTTACTGATATGATAAAATAAAGAGTCTGATATGTTATTCACAATCAAAATTAATGTTTAAAGAACCATATACAAAATTGATCATAGTTAGGAATGAATAGTTATGCATGGAAGAATCATATATGT
This sequence comes from Populus tremula, assembly GCA_964019445.1. Classification (NCBI taxonomy): domain Eukaryota; kingdom Viridiplantae; phylum Streptophyta; class Magnoliopsida; order Malpighiales; family Salicaceae; genus Populus; species Populus tremula. The sequence goes on from CAXHTJ010000006.1 coordinate 16,219,817, forward strand.
ACAAGGATTCCTAGACCATAATACATGTCATCAGTTGTTTGTTGAACATAGCTCAAATAAAATAATGCAGTATAAGATTGTATGAAGATGTGGAGTACAATATTAAAGATAGCTCGGTATCGGTAGGAAGATATAAATAGCCGAATTTATTGGCAATCAAATGGGTTTGCCAAAATTATTAGCATACGCGAGGGGATGACCAGACTATACTTAGTGGCCATAGTATCGGTGACTAAGAATGAGATAAAAATGATACTTACTGGCTGTAGTGTTGGTTACTAAGGTAAGAAAGAAACGATACTTAATGACCATAATATTAGAGACTAAGGACAATATATAAATTCATAGTTGACGATTAACTACCAATATCTATGAATATGGAAACTTTTGATGTTTAGTTGCCCAAAAGAATGATGACTAAGGAAGCAAAGTACGATTTGGTTAATTATAAGATGATGATGTAAATTCTCCTTTCCCTATACTTCTATTTAAGTTGACAAGTTCTTTAAATTAAATTATAGGCAACAAAAGTTACTTCCTAGTTGTCCCTAATAAAAAGGGAATTCATGTGGCTGTCTTTTTTTTTTTTTTAAATGGAGACCATTGTATTGTTGTTTTCAATGAGTAGAAACCATAGTGTTGTTGTTTTCAAATAATAGAAAACATTGAAACTATCCTCAATTGTATAATGGAAACCATTGTGTAAGACCATTAACCATTGAAACCATCCTCGGTTGTATTGGCAACTTAAGACATAATATCGTTTGATGTATTACTAAGTCTCAGTAAATGTTAATGGGGTGATAATGTAACAAACCGTTGTGATACCTAGAAAATAGAAATTATAGTAATGTTACAATATATATATATATATATATATATATATATATATATATGTTAAACAATGATGGTGACGAGTAAACATAGGATTAGTATGTGTGGTTACTTCAATAATTGTACCTAAGGAAATCAGTAACTAAGGAAATGAAATATTAATTATTTATTGAGGAATAAAAAATTAAGAAAATATGTTACTACGTGGTGACGTATACTTCGTAACCTTAGATTTGAATGTATTACATAATTCGTCGTAAAGGCAATGTCAAAAGTGACAAATATGAACTTAGACATCATAGCAGCTAGTGTGTAAGTCAATATGTATATAATGTAATCAATGCTAAATTTTTTTTGGATAAACATATTATTTTTCTTCCTTATGAAAAACCACGTACATGTATTTTTTGGCTAGATGTTAAATTTGTAATATTATTTTAGTTGCAATGATGAGTATGAGTATTGTCACATAAGTTGAGGTATTATTGAACTTGAGTTCAATGTTTTGAGTAGGATTGTTAAAAGTGCTAATTGACATAATAATTCCTTTCCCTCATAAAAAGAATCATGAGCATAAGTCTTCTTGATGACTAATAACTCTTATAATGCTATATATGTTGTAGGTCTATGACACGAAGTGGGCCAGCATTGATTGTGTCGTTTCACTATTTATAATTTTGTTAGGTACTTATTTTTATGTATTATGAATAATTAAAATTATGTTAATAACTTCACTTTGAAATATATTAAAAGGTATGATTGTATTTCTAGCATTTGGTTATTGCATCTCTTTTGTTGTGTGTGTGTATTCATCACATATATGTTTTAAATAAATGAAAAATGGAAAGAATATAAGATGAATTGTGAGAAGCAATGTGAAAGAATCAAATGGAGAAACAATTGAATTGGTGGGTGGTTGAAGGCTACTACGTGTATGTAATACAATTATTTGATATTGTGTTGCCTAGTAGAATAAGAAAAGAACTGAGGAAATGTATAAATTATAGGGGAAACTCTACTGCTAATTTGGTAAACCAAAGAATCAATAACGAGATGTATTGTTAGACAGATTGCACAAACAATTATCCCATTATACTCAATCATGATGATTAGAAATATGAAAATTACATTAAAATTTAAGGTCGTTACACTCTTGCTATTGAAATCTATAAAAGGTCACCTCATCCTATATCATTAAATGATATACCCAAAATGAAATATTAAAATTGGTATAAAGAACCATAAAAGATCCAAACAAACTATTTTAATCTTACAACAAGTTAATTTCTATTTTTAAAATACAAAATAATGAAATGGGTGCACTTATTGAATGGCATGTGCTAGATCTTTGACCAAAAAGCTTAATTTTCAAAATACTTTCAAAATTAATTCTCTCTAATTTCATTTCACCAATTTACTTGAATGGACATGATCTTTGAAATATACGCTTTGATTTTGAAACAAAAAGTTATCGACCGAGTTTGCAAAGTCTTAGATAGAAATAACATTGACACTTCTTAATCGTCATTGAAAAGTTGAGTTGTTGAGGGCAAAGCAATGTTGTGCTAATATAGCTAGTACTATACTTGTTGATAAGTTGAATTTGAATACTAAAAAACCTCATAGATCTTATAAGTTTTGGTTGTTAAATGATTGTAGGGAAATAAGGGTGAACAAACAAGTTTTGGTCTCCTTTTTTTATTAGGAGGTATAGTGATAAGGTTGTGTGATTTTGTTCCTGTGCATGTAAGACATTTACTTTAAGGGAGATCATGGTAGTTTGATAGGAAGACTATAAATGATAGGTTTAAGAATAGCTATTCATTTGTATAAGATGTAAAATTTATCACCTTTGTATCATTATCACCAAAACAAGTTTACGAGGATTATTTGAGATTAAAAAAAGAGATTAAGGTTGAGATGATTGAAAAACAAAGGTGGTTGAAAGGAGTAGGAAGAAAGAGGTGAACAATAAGAGAGAAAAAATGGGGCATATGAGAAGAAAGAAAAAGAAGATGTCAAGAGAAAAACAAATAAGCAAGTGATTTTTTATGTAAAAAGAGAGTGATGTCAACAGTGTTTTTATACTAACAAGCCTATGTCTGAACTTTTATCGAAATAGGTATGTTTTAATACTAATTATCTTGATCAATCTCTTCCTAATATTGTTGTTTCTTTGTTACGGGAATATAAAGATGTATTTTCCAATGATGCTCCAAGTGGTTTGCTATCACTCAAAAGAATATAATATTGAATTGATCTTGTGCCTAAAACTTCAATTCCTAACTAAACAACTTATAAAAGTAAACTAGAGAAAATAAAAAAAGCTTTAATAGAAAGTTGAGAGCTGATGGCTAAAAGGTATATTAGGGAGAGCATGGTTCCATGTCCAATGCCTCTTTTACTGAAAAAAAAAAATGAGTCTTAAGGATATGTATAGATTGTCAGGCTATTAACAATATTATGGTAAAGTATAGACATCTAATTTCTAAGCTAGATGGCATGTTAAATGAATTGAATGGTTCATTTATCCTTACAAAAACTGATTTAAAAAGTGGTTACGATCAAATTAGAATGAAAAAAAGGTGATGAATAAAAAACTATTTTTAAGATTAAACATGGGCTATATGAATGGTTAGTTACATCATTTGGTCTTACTAATGCACCAAATATATTTATAAAATTGATGAATCATATATTGCATGCATTTATATATAGGTTTGTTATAGTTTATTTTGATGATATATTGGTTTATAGTAATAGTTTAAAAGAGCATGTTGAGAATTTACGTTGTGTGCTTCAAGTTTTGATAGAGAGAACGTTGTATGCTAATCTCAAAAGTATTTTTTTTATATGGAAAAAGTTTTTTTTTGTCTTGGTTATGTTATTAATGAAAAGGTATGGAATTGGTGAAGAAACTTCATGAGAGTGTTTAGCTGTAAATAAAAAAGAAGATTAAATAATATTCATCTAAAGCCAACAAGAGTTGTAGATGTGTTATCTTTGAACCTGATGATCGGGTTTAGGTGTATATAAAAAAGGAAATATTTTCAACCCATATGCGATCTAAGTTGCAGGCAGAAAGGGATGGTTCATTTCAAGTTTTTGAAACGGGTAAAAAACAATGCATATAAGTTGGATCTTCTAGGTGAGTATAATGTTAGTGTTACATTCAATGTTTTTGATTTTTTTTTATGCAGGTGACAATTCAAGGTCAAATTATTTTGAGGAAAAGGGGAATAATGAGAATCAACAAGAACCACCACGAGATTCGTTGCATGTTTCGATTGAACCAATTACAAGGGCAAGAGCCAAGAGGATCAATGATGTATTTAATAAGTTGATTTTAGATGTCTGGGTTGAGCAAGTTTTTAGAATTCTTTTTAAGGTGGCATCAAACATGAAGTTGAATTCAAAGAAAGATGTGGTGGTTTAACATGTACCAGAGCTTGATTTCACAACTTTGTATTAATGGTCATAGTTTTCACTTTAACTATTAGATCGGTCTGAAATTAAAAAAAAAACATTTAAAGACCCTATTTTTTATAGAGTTAACATTTTGTTGCAATTAAGCATCACAAAAGCCTTTAGATATGGTTTAAAAGTTTCTATGTAGATTTGACTTTATTTATTGAGACTTGAGTGTTTTTATTTTATTTTAAAGTACTCTTAAACAAGTTTATATTTGGGTTTTAATCCCAACCCAATATTTTAGTAGGATTTATTGTATTGAACTATAAATATTTTTTGGTTTGTAAGTTATGACAACATAATGATTATTTAGAAATAAGATTTGTGTGTGAAAGTTCTCTCTTACTCATAGTTCTTCATAAAACTTTTAGAACTTATCAATTATATTTTCTTTATGGTGTTCATCCCTATACCTTTGGTCTTTTGTTTGTTATTATCAGTAGGTTGGAGTTCACATCCAGTAACAATGTTTCTTTGATTCAAGTAATCACTAGGTCAGGGTTTTTTAAACTTGATTTTAGATTTTAATTCAAAATAAATTGCGTTCAATCTTGATTGTGGATTCTAGAGTTTTTTACTTTCTGGGTTCGCATCAGATTTATAGTGGTGTTTTTCTCTTTAAAATCATTAAATAAAAACACAAATTCCTATTGTTATGATTAAATTAGCTATCCCTTTTTAGAGAGAATAATGGTCTTCATGATCTCATATGTATTTGAAGCTCTTTTTATTTCTAAATTTCATAAGCTAAATGCTTATAAATCTAGAATTTTAATAATTATCCTTAGTTTCTTGTAAAATATTTGACCTGCAAGTTTAAGCATGATAAATAAGTTATTATCCATTAGAATCATTTATTGAAACTTTAATTAAAAAAAATACTTACAAAATGTCATACAAAGTCTTACAATAAAGTGTCTCATGAGTCATGACTCAACTTAGTTCATTGCTTAGAAAAACTACAATTCTACCAATCATCTTAGATAAACTTTAATTGCACCCACATTTATTATAACCTATCAAAAATATGATATCTTACCCTTTATCAATGGGATGTTGTTTTCTTAATGCAACTAGATTAAATCTATTAATACCATTAAAAGAAACTAAAAAAAAAAATAAGGTTTTACATTTCGTTATTTATAGCACTTTGGTATTTAAATTCCCTTTTCTTGGGCACTCAAGTTTTTTATTTATTTTTCAATTTGGTCCTTCAGTGTTATGTTTTTTTTTCATTATTTTTCTGGTTCTTTTTAGGTTGCGTACTATAATGCTTTTGAGCAAAAAAAAATATATATATATATATATATATATTCCATGGTGATCGCGTGTCAATTTTGTATGACAAGATTTATAATTGTTATGGAAAACCAAACTAAAAGAAAAGGAACCAAAATTGAAATTCAAAAAAACTAACAACATGTTTCTCATGTGTATTGTTCAATAGCGTGCAAATTTATATTTTTGTTCTTTAATTTTAAAATTTTATAATATTTGGTCTTTTTTAATTTTTTACTTAGGTCCCAAACTTTAATTTTCTTATGTATTAGTCCCTCGATCTTGAAAGAGAAGAGAGAAAGTTATAAAAAAAAACAGAGGAGAGAGAAAGCTCTTGAGCGGCTGGATTTCAAAAACCAATGACTTTGATTTAATTATATGATAATAAAAATAGACACACATAAAAAAAAATTGAATAAAATTTAACAAAAAAATATCATAAAGAGCTACATAAAAAAGTACTTTATAATATTGGAAAAATAATTTATAATCTTATTCAGAGATAATGTAATAATTGAATGATATTTAAATGATATCCCAAATACAATGTTAATTAATTAATTTCAATTAAAACTAAAGATCCATTAAGTTCGAGTTTTAAATTAAATGAAGTTAGAGTTGATATTATATTGCTTGGTCAACCTAGAGAATTCAAATGCAACTCTGACTTAAGAAAGAAATATTTTAGACGATGTCATTTTACTTTATTGTTTTCTAAATATTAAGATTGACAAATTTTGGATAAAACCATGTCAACCTAATTAACCTGCAAACCTCATGATCTAAGTTATTAATTTGGTTGGGTTTAGTAAATTTTTTAATATTTATTTTTATTTAATTATACAATATAAAATAGGCATTTGCAAAGAAGCTACCAACTAAAATTTTTAAAAAAATCATTATGGCATGTAAAGAAAGAGTGTTTGCTAATATTATAAGAAGAATGCTATAATTTTATTCAAAAATAAATTTTAACTAATTTATTTTAATACATTTCAATTTAAATTAAAGATAAAACATTTAAAGGACAAAAAAGGATTGGTTATTGGGTATAGATGGGCCAATGCGCCTAGGCTTTGCTTCCTTTTTTTACTTTTGCCTAGCTCAAGTTGTATTTTTTTTATAAAAAAATAAAGATGATATATTATCTAATTGCTCAAGTAAATAAAAGTTTAGGCATGGGTTTTTTAACTCAAAAACTATTTTCAACTTATTTCCACTTAAAAATACCTAATAAACACCCTTTTAATCTCCATAAACAAATCTCTCAAATCAAGGCACTCTTAAATTAATCCAAAAGCACAAGATCAAATTAAATAATAAAAAAACACATTTTTTCGACAAGATAAACTGTATAAATATTTCAATAAAACTTCTTTTGTCAAATAAAACTTATTAACACTAAAATTTTTTTTTATTGTTAAAACATATCTAACCAACAATTTTTTCTCTCGTTCACCATTTCCAATAAATTTTTCCCTCCTTTATCAAACATAAAGACAAAAAAAAACAATTTTTTTTTTGAATCAAAGTTAAAATTTCAAAAACTGAAGGGATCTAGAACAAAGCCAACTCAAAATATAAAGACTTAATATAACTATTTCACTTGACTTCTAAACAAGCCACCCTAGTTTTTTTTGTTCTTTATTTTATCCTTGTTCTCTTAATTTATCTTAATACTACAAATTAAAACTACATCCTTGTTTAATCGACGAACTTTAAAATCTTATCAAAACTTTCATAAATACAAAGAAAAGAAAGTACCACCACTACCACCACCTACCACCTCTTGCTATATTTTGTCACCATTAATATTCCTCAAGATACAGTATTTAAGGATTAAAGTGGATATACCGTGGGGCTTTGCTTCCATCTCACATTTATACAGGAGAACTGGATTTTAGCTGCTTTTAGTACATTACGGGACTGCTAGAAACCAAGTGACTCTGCAGCAAGTAACCTAGAAAGCAAGGCTCTTTTTGGTGATAGTGTAACATCCATAACTGCTGTTGATATAAGGGGGGTTGTTGGATGCCTTTGATAAATTCAAGGTAGACATCTTATCAGCACTTCATTCACACGTAGACAACCTTCTATTTAGAGTCTAAGAAGAAACAACTTGAAAATAAACAATCCAAAAACACAAGAGCACAACAACGAGAATGTCATCACATGTAAAGTCCTTCAGGCACCCCTTCTTTCTTTTTGAACATCACCTTTTCCTTAGCCTTCTTGAAGTCAGTATGTGTCACCTGCAGGGCAGAATTTTGAAATTATAACCAATATACACGTACCTAGAAACAGGCACAATTTTGAGAACCACCTTATAAGCACATTAGAAAATTATGTCCCTCGCAATGAAAGCCAGAAACACGTATCAAAACTTACAAGAAAAGGAGAGTTTCACCAAAAACAAATGTCATCAAGAGATCCGTTAAAGGTTCCAGTTGATCCAGTAACAAGATTTGGAACCAAAAGGTTCAAAGAGGGGCTTTTGATGAATTTTTTGAAGAAAATATTAAATAATTAAGTGCAAGCCTTGATTAATTTAATACATATTCAAGAAAAGCTTGTAGATTGACATTCAGACATCACACAAAAATTAAAATAAGAAGATTCAAATCTATTAATTTTGATTTTTTTTCCTATTGTTTTGGTCATAACTGGAGCTACAAAAAGACTTTTAATGCGATTCCAATTACATTGAAAAGTAGACATTCATAACTTTCCAGTGATATATGGCACACCTTCTAATTCATTAAGATGAAAGAGAATCATGCATTTGAAGTTGAGCTTCGATTCTGTCAACAAATTACAAAAATAACTTTCCCCTCTCGATGAAAATGTAGCTAAAAACCACGATGATAATGAGGATGATGTAGTTAATCATGGAAGGAAGTCTTATACACACCAAAATCCTTTATACGAAACACGTCCATTGGTTGTAGATTTCGACCAAATAAGAATTTCAACCAAGGAAGAAATTTTGATAATCACGATGATTTAAATCGTAATTTAGGTAGCACAAAACTTAAAATTCTAATATTTCAGGGAAAGAATGATCCAGGGGCTTGTTTGGACTAGATAAAGATGAGATTTGTATTTGATTGTCGTCGATATTTGGAGGAAAGGACGGTAAAACTAGTTGTAGTTGAATTCACTAATTATACTATTATTTTGTGGAATCCACTTGTTACAGATAGGAGACATAATGGAGAAAGACTCATTGACGAACTATAGGAAGGCATTTAATAGATTGCAATCTTTATCTCATTATTCTAAAAGTGTTGAAGAGTATTTTAAGGAGATGAAAATAGCTATGATTCAAGCTAATGTTTTTGAAGATAGAGAAGCCACAATGACTAAATTTTAAATGGTTTAAATAGAGATATTGCTAATGTGATTGAACTGCAACATTATTTAGAAATTGAAGATATGGAGCATATGGTTATAAAGGTGGAAAAACAGTTGAAAAGAAAAGATAATGCAAGACCAAATGGTTATTTGGGATCCTCTCAGGGTTGGAAGCTGATTTTCAGGATAGAGGGTAATGCACAAATAAAGCCAATAGCAGTATTTAAAGTTATTGAACCCTTGTACGTTAAAAAGTAGTTGCAACAATAAAGGAAAAGGAAAGAAATAAAGCTAAGCAAAAACATAAATGTAATTAAATGTTTTAGGTGTCAAGGACTTGGATTGGACATTATGCATTGGATTGTCCAAATAAAAAGCTTATGATTTTAAGAGATGATGGAGAAGTAGAGTTAGCTAATGATGAATGTGAAAGCATGTCAGCCCTTGAAGATGTTAGTGATGTTAATGGTGAATCATTGGTTATAAGGAGATCTTTGAATGTCCAGGTTAGTAAAGTAAATGTTAAGCAACAAAAAGAGAATATCTTTCATACTACATGTCACATAAAAAATAAAGTATGTAGTATGATTATTGATAATATTTTAATCTCATTCTTAGTATGGAGATATAAGGATAGGGTTTTGTGTGATGTTGTTCCTATGCATGTTGCACACCAATTATTTGAGAGACCTTGACAATTTAATAGGAAGGCCAAGTATGGTTGTTTTAAAAATAGATATACACTGGAAAAAAATGAGAAAACATAAACGCTTGCACCATTGTAACCTAGACAAATGTATGAACATCAGTTGAATCTGAAGAAAACAGAAGAAACCGAACAAGCCTTGTTATAAAATAATAGTGAGGATGTGAGGCTGAGTGATAATAAAGTGAGTCATGAGTGTGGAACACAAAGAAGTAAAGCTTGGCCATTAAAGACAAATTTGAAGGCTTCAACCAAAATAAAAATAAAAGGAAAGTCGAGTGTAGAGAGAAAATAAGTGGAGAGAAAAAAGAAAATGTGAGAAAAGAAGTGTAATAAAAGTGGAGAAATACCTTAATTTGTATGCAAAACAAATCAATCTTACATGCTTATTTTTCTGATATGCCTATGATTTTACTCTTGTATAAGGAGACATACTTTAACACTAATGAACTTGATTTTTTACTAGTATTAGTGTTTCTTTGTTACAAGAATTTGAAAATGTATTTTCTAATAAAATTCCTAGTGGATTGTCACTTATAAGAGAAATGGAACATCAGATTGACCTAGTATTAGGTTCGGCTATTCCTAATAGATTAATATTTAAAAGTAATCTTGAGAAAACAAAGGAGCTTTAAAAGCATGTGGAGAAGTAAATGCCGAAAGGATACATTCGTGAGAACATGAGTCCATGTGTTGTTCTCATACTTTTAGTACCTAAGAAAGATGGTACTTCGAGCAAGTGTGTTGATTAAAATTAGGTTTAATTCTGACAGCAGATTACAAAAACAACTTTAATCTTATTTAAATTAGTTACGCCATTTTTGTATTTATCTTTTAATTATTATTATTAGGTCTTTTAGTGATATTAGAACCTTTATTTAAATTCGGGGTCATTGAATTATTATTATTTATTAGGTTTATCCATATATATTAGGGATATCCTATTAGACTTAAGATCCGTTCTAGTATAAATACTATATAAATACTATTTTGTATAGACTTTTTGGAAAAAAAAAACATTTTTAATAAAAAAATTGGCATTCTTGTTATTTTTTGTGAAGGTAAGTGATTCTCATACTAAGTTCTTAATTGAATTTGCAATCTCTTCAAAGAATTAATCAACTTCGTTATGATTTTATACTACTCGTTCACGTCTTTTATAGGAGAAGGGTGGAGGTAATCATTGCGTATAACTTTAGTTCTCCAAAACAGATTCTTGTTAGGTTATGTTGCAAACCATTCAAATTTGATTTTAATGTATCTTGAGAGATGTCCACATAAATATCTGTCAGCCCTGAGACTAGAGAAAGCACTAGGATTCAGGATTGGAAGTTTTTTTTTTTTTTTTTGGTTCATAGGGAGCCCCAGAGGACCATTTGGAAACACAGTGGGGGATTTACCTCCCCCACTACAAAACAACACATAGGAAACTAGAGTCACTAGGATTTGAAACTGTTTCACTTGAGAATGCTATCGGATGCAGTACCGCAAGACTATGCCAGCTTGTGAGGAGGTTGTTAGTATTGCTAGTCAAAGTCTTATTAGATGATTTGACCATATCTCAAATAGGAGAAGCTACAAGCCCACTGCCCAACAAATGGCATACAAACTCCATCAGAGACTGCTTCTCAGCTGGGCAATGGGATGAAGCTTTGACTAGACTTCTATTAGGGAAAAATCTAAATCTAGACGAGAAAACCAAATATTCTCACCGACAAGGAAATCAAAATACACTACTCACCTTCATGCGCCGCTCTCGTAATGCAAGCAACCCAGCTTCAGTACATATTGCCTTTATATCTGCTCCCGAGAACTCATCCTTGGTCATAACAAACTCTTCGAAGTTAACATCATCAGCCAATGTCATCCTTGCTGTGTGTATCTACAATCCACATATTGAGATTAATTGTATGAGGGAGCTTCACAGAGTCAATGATGAAAAACACAAAGCAGTGAGGCATAAGATCACAAATAAATCATATGGAATGATCTCCAATACATTGCTTCCAATAATCAAGCCATGCATACCTGGAAAATACGCCTCCTTGTTTTGATATCAGGAAGAGGGAATTCAATCTTTCTATCAATTCGACCAGGTCGAAGCAAAGCAGGATCAAGGGTTTCAATGCGGTTGGTCGCTAGAATCACTTTGACATCTCCTCTTGAATCAAAACCATCTAACTGGTTCAGTAGTTCCAACATGGTCCTCTGAATTTCACGTTCACCACCTGAATGGGCATCATACCTGTAAGACGTTACACCAGAAACATTTCAAATTACATCAGTTATAACATAGATATTCTATTTCTTCCATATTTATGAGTAATCTGTAAACTTTAATAACTTACCTCTTTGTACCAATAGCATCAATTTCATCAATGAAGACAATAGACGGAGAGAGATCATCAGCAACTCTGAAAAGTTCCCTCACTAGTTTTGGGCCATCTCCCAAGTACTTTTGAATCAATTCACTTCCAACAACACGCAAGAAAGTTGCTGATGTTGAATTAGCCACTGCCTGGAAAACAACCGAGGCTTACAAAGTCAGTCTAAGTTCACTCCACTTGCATAAAATCATAATGCCATGCCATTACAGAGAAAATAGTGAGAAAAAAAATATTTTTCCCAATTTTGATTAGATAGCTATACATCATGTTAAAATCATATAAATGTGCAGCAGCAATACAATAGAGCAACCCCAGTAAGGTACACAAACCATCCAAATTCTTTTGTATGCTTAAAAGCATAAGAAAAAGAAATTTATTCGTGTCTTATGAAAAATACCTGGAAATTCAGAGTACAATCCTAAGTCAATAATTTTGGAAAAACAATCTCTTTGGTCAAATCATGGAAAGACACAAAATTATGTGATGAAAGTTAAACTTAGAAATTTATAGGTTTAAAAACAGTCAATTGCAATTACTTTTTACATGGGCTTTCAAGAAGAGACACAGCAACAAAAGCCAACTATAAAAGCTCATGTTGGATTCAGTGTCAGATCAAAAGACGATATCTTGAATTGCAACAATCCAATTGGAAAAATATTTTGAGTGCACACCTTTGCAAGCAAGGTCTTGCCAGTCCCAGGTTCTCCATACAATATAACCCCCTTAGGAGGCTTAATACCAATATCTTCATATAATTCAGGATGAGTCAGTGGAAGCTCAACTGCTTCTTTGATTTCCTGTATTTGGGCATCTAGACCACCTATGTCAGCATAAGATTCTAATGGAGCCTTGTCAACCTTCATCACAGATACCATTGGATCAACTTCATCTTGAAGAAGCCCAACAACAGATAGAACCTGTCAAGTAGTCATAAAGCATATAAGTTATTATCAAAACCATTTTCCTAAATGAGATATTGTTAAGAACTATATCAATTGACATGAAAACTATAATAAGGCAGCAAATTAGATTACAATTTCTTTAAAGAAAACATGCATAGTTTGGTATGAGACAACTAGCATAACCCATAAGGCAAGCAGCTAGGCTACATCTAGCCAATATTAACATACTCTACAAGAACCTTCAAAACCAAATTGCATACATTGTGAAATCTTTCATATGCTAAGTTTTCCAGACTATAATTGAAATCTAGTAACTCTTCTATGACATCATCTTGCATTACGTTATACCAGAATTAAGACTATAGCTTAGAAGAAGATACATATGCAAAGATTAATACTATCAGATCAATGTTGCGTGGAGGGTTAACAATAATGTTGTAAATATCCATAATGAACTTTTAAATCAATTAAGGCCCCGGAAATTCAAATACCATACAACACAACCATTACCAATCCAAACCTAGATCATTACTTTCTTACAACAACTTAAACCAACGTAACTAGTTACTAGCTTATGATAAAGTTCGTATTAATCATGTCCAAAACCTAAGCAGCATGAAACAAAACCCCTCATTTCAAACATACAAACCATAATTTGAAACTTTGCAACAAAAATAACACTCGAAACTAGTAAATATTAATCAAAACCCTTAAAGGTACAAACTTTGAGAAACCCAAATTACCTTATTATGCATCAAGATAGCACAACCAGGCTCAAGCTGATCCTTATCAACAAAAGACAAAATCCCGACATAATACTCAGGTCCAACTGACGACGAAACAATAGCATGATTCTCATCAATCAACTCCTCCAAACTTCCGACACTCATAGGTGAGCCTCTCAAATCGTCAACCTTGGATCTATCCTCTTCCACTTTCTCTTCTTGTGGCTTCAGTCTCTCTTGATTTGCCACAAACTCCTCTTCCATCAACAAATAATCCTTAATTCGCTCCAGTTTTAGCAGTCTCAGTTTACACTTTGTAAGAGGCGTCACCGTAGGCAGCCGTGCAGCCGCCTCTGGGCCTTTCTGCTTCCGTTGCTTGCGGCCCACGCGCACTGGTGGAGCCGCCGGCTCGAATTTCTTGTCTTTCTTGTCGCTTCCATCTTGTTTTCTGTCTCCTGGGAGTTGCCGATTCAGACCGCCCGATGGTCCTTGACCCATGTTTCGATTTGTTTGATTTTGCAAGACAGTTTTTAATAAGAGCTAGGCTTTGAGAGCAATTCAAGTTCCCTCCGTGCTGGAATGAGAAACATGGTTGGGGTTCGACTAGTATATAATGATCGAGTTTCATAACGGTCAATATTAAAAATATTTTAAATATAAAAAACAAATTAAAAGAATATAAAATATTTTAAGTATTTTATATCTAGCATAATAACATGTAATATTTATATTAACAAAAATGTTAAATTCAAAGTAAAGTAAACATGGATCCAAGACAACTTTTGAAATTTAAAAATAATAAAATAATATTAAAATACTAAAATATCTCTCATGATTATAAAAAATTATACAAAAAATAGAGTGAAAGAAAAAAAAATCCCTATAAACAAAGCAACTTTTTTGTCTTTTTCAAGACTAAAGATATATTTTAACTATTTAATAGTATGTGAAAGATAAAAAAAAAAATATCTAAGCAATAAGTCTTAATTTTATTAATCTTGGGGGTAAAATATTATTTTTACTATACAAATAATCGTGAAAAAAACTATCATACCCCTGTTGAAACGTTTAACGACTAATGAGTCTATAAAAAATACTGAAGTACCCCTACAACTAGAGCTTCAATTTTTTCAATCAAATGACAAAATGATAATTTAACTTTTTGTGAAAAAACAACAATAGTCTCATCTTAAGCCTTCAAAGCTTGGGCAGCCTGCAGCGAACCAGTTTTCGCTGCCGAACTGGCTGCCGGCAGCGAAACAGTTGTTACTGTCGAACTGGCAGGCTGCAGTGAACCAGTTCTCGCTGCCGAAGCGGGCAGGCTACAGCGAACCAGTTCTCGCTGCCGATTTCTACAATAAGCCTCCTAGGCAGAAATGACTTAAATGCTAGTAACAATTCATGATATGATGATGTAAAATATGGAATACTTGTATGTGAACATATGAACTCTTGAAATGAGTGTGATGATGAATGTGATTAAAAATATATATATATATATATATATATATACACAACTGTGCTGATTTGTGAGCATTGATGTTTTAGGTGGTGTGGTCGGGATTGGACCATCATCAAGACAGGAACAACCCACAGGTGGAGCAGGTAGGTGTCTTGCACCTTTCTTTTTCATACGTTGAATCTTGAAATATTTTAACTTGAGTACTACCATATTGTTAGAACCGATATTAGATTGTCGAACGCTTAAATGTTGATTAAAGGTTGATTAGCTTCGGCTAATGGCATCCGAAGGGATGACCGGGATGAAGGACTGATTAACTTTGGCTAATGACATCCAAACGGATGGCCGGGACAAAGAATGATTAGCTTTGGCTAATGGCATCTGAAGGGATGACCGGGATGACCGGGATGAAGGACTGATTAGCTTCAGCTAATGGCATCCGAACGGATGCCCGGGACAAAGAATGATTAGCTTTGGCTAATGGCATCCGAATGGATGACCGGGATGAAGGACTGATTAGCTTCGGCTAATGGCATCCGAACGGATGGCCAGGACAAAGAATGATTAGCTTTGGCTAATGGCATCCGAATGGATGGCCGGGATGAAGGACTGATTAGCTTCGGCTAATGGCATCCGAATGGATGGCCGGGATGAAGGACTGATTAGCTTCGGCTAATGGCATCCGAATGGATGGCCGGGACAAAGAATGATTAGCTTTGGCTAATGGCATCCGAATGGATGGCCGGGATGAAGGACTGATTAGCTTCGGCTAATGGCATCCGAACGGATGGGCGGGACAAAGAATGATTAGCTTTGGCTAATGGCATCCGAATGGATGGCCGGGATGAAGGACTGATTAGCTTCGGCTAATGGGATCCGAACGGATGGCCGGGACAAAGAATGATTAGCTTTGGCTAATGGCATCCGAATGGATGGCTGGGATGATGGACTGATTAGCTTCGGTTAATGGCATCCGGATGGATGGGCGGGACAAATGAATGATTAGCTTCTGCTAATGGCATTCGAAAACTTGTGCATCTATTTGTACTACTAGCTGTTATATCAACTACATGAATAAATTATAAATGTTAATGCTTCATTTAATTGCCAAACCGTTAGTACCATTATTATTATTATTAAGTATTTGCATTCTCTTAAATGTTTTGTACTACTGCAGGGACGTCACACCAACGAGATGTCTAGGAAACCCGATACACGGGAACCTACTTTTGCAAGGAATCATATAGATGCATTCTAAATCACAATGTATTTTGTATGGATCAATGTACTGAATGTATAACTTTTATTAGATCCTTTTTGTTTAAAAAATGTGATGTCTATAAGTGGGATAGGAATGCAAACTCATGACTATGTATAAATTTTTAATATGAACTTCAAATCATGCAACTTTAATATTACGTGTTTGTGCAAGATTCACTTTTAAATGAAATGTTGATTGTATGGATTGTATTTTGATGATGTGAGGATTCAAGTTCCCTGATTACCGGCACCATGTGTATTAAATATATAGATATATATATATATATAATATATATATATATATATAAAAATTTATTGTTGATTTGGACTTGGAAAGCTGGGTTGTTACATCCTTGCTCTTTGTTTTGAACACAAATGTTAGGGTTGTTACATAAACAGATGTCTCATTCCTATGCTTAGTGATATATAACAATATTAAAGTTGTTGCATTTAAATTCTTTAAGCTTTGTTAATGTATGAAAAGTATCATAAGGTTAAGAAAAGGGAAAAAACAAATAATGTTTGACTTGATTAATCAACCACTATGTGCAAGCTAATGATATTAGCTAGCCTGATGTCAACATTTCCTTAAAAAAGTAATGTGAAAAAGATTTGATTAGTCATTTCGGGTTATGGATGATAATGATATCAATGGGATTTAATTGTCATTGGCATTTAACCCAAAGGATGGAAAGAAAATTAAAAAATAGAATTTGATTAGGCTTTCCGGATCATAGGGTTAATGATATCAATAAGATCACATTGATATCGACATTAACATGAACTTGATTAGCCATTTTAGGTCATGGAGGCTAATGACATTGGTGGGGTTACACTGGTGTTGGCATAGTAAAAAACTTGGTTAGCTATCTAAAGATTGGAATCTAATGATACCAGGATAATTGGTATCGACATACTCTTGATTAGTCGTCTTTATGCTGATGACTAATGATATCGATTTAGAATCGATATTTAGTGGTTGACCTAGGTTATAAGTGGTGAAAGATATCAAGGTGTCTAATATACTGATGTGTGACAATTTAATGAAAAGAAAACAAAATTATTGAATCAGTTTAATGAGAAGCAATAAATTTCACCTTTCATTATTATGATTGCAATGTATAATCTTGATATGTGAATTTTATTACATATGTTTGCTTATAGGATCATCTCACCCGAGACAAGAGTAGTTCCGTGCTCTCTTTCGTTTATAAATTAGGTAGAACTTTATTTAAATTGAAAAACTAATGTAAGTATTAAGTAATGTTGTCTATTGAAATTTTTGGGATGTTTATGTAAACATATATATGTGCATGTGTATTTTGTATTACTTTATATCTTGGTTAGAAACATGTTAGTTAAATTTCATTATGGATTCTTTTATATTTTCTCCATTAAAATAATTAGTTGATGTTTAATTGAGCATGGTTAACATTAATAATTAGAAATTATTTTGTTGCATGATTATTCTTGTTTTCACAACACACACACACTCATGATCCTTATATATGATGACATGTTAAACTGGATTTCCCAATTTAAGGTTTGTTATAGTTGATATCAGAGCAATGGTTATTTGTTCAGGGATTTTAAATGTTAATGTAAACTTAACTTATGTTTTTGGATTGTCCGGACTAGACAGGGGTCAAGACTAACCCATCCCTAGTTTGGGGAAAAGAATGAGATTTTCAACGTGAGAAGACCAATTAATAGATACTGCTTCACGAGGTGAGTCCACAAGACAACAAGACAGTTTTGCATCATTATATACAAAGATTCCACAACCTAAGACATCAAATATACAGGGGCTAACATATAGACTCCCACTAGTGATATCAGTTACTACACCTACATCTTACTCAAATCCAGCTTTTATAAAGTAGTTATAAGAATAGTAGCTTCTAGTGCAACACCGAGGGTTAAGAAGGTTATAACTCTTGTACAATGGGTGAAAGGCATGAGGGAACTATGATGGGTGCCTTACCTAGGTGAGGAAAATGCTGAGGTGGTGGGATATTGGTTAAGGAAGGTAGAAAAATGTAATTAATCAGATGTCAGTATTAGAGGAGCTACAAGTTGACTATGTAAACTCCCGGCTAAAATTGTTCTTAAATACTAAAATTGAGATAAATAAGGATTATAATATGCCCAAAAGTGTATGAATAAAAGATGAAGAGATTAAAGGAGCTTTGGTATAAATTTACGTAATGATTTCAGGAGATATAAATTATAGTGTGATAAAAAAAAATTTATCTGTGCAACAATTTCTTCTCTTACTCTCTGCACTTTCATTTCTTCATGAAATAATTGGTTCATCAGCAAGACTATGTTTTTTGCTCGTCGCGCCCCTCATCTTCAACCACTCAACGGGCCGTGAGCCGAAGTAGTTCTTCTGATGTGCAGCGCTTCTCTAGCCCCTCTCGAGCATCCCTCCTCCTTCTCCACCTCCATGAACAACAATTGCTCTTGCTGATGTTGTTAATTTCAAAAGTGATGCCAGGGTTTGGCGAAGAATCGGAATAAGAGCATGCAGCGCACAACCTCTATTGTTCCTCCATTGTCTTCTCCCAGTCCCTTTGGGCAAAATATAGCATCTCCTGTCTCCAACAACAGGTGTTGCCATGACCCCTCTACTGAGACTGGTTCTCTTCGTTCTCGGCTTGCTGTTGGAAACCTTAATCATGGGTCGCTGGTTAGTGCCGCAGCTCCGCCAACTTCCCCTGGGAAAGATAAAGCTTCCTCAGGTAGCCACATACCTTAGGTACCACCATCCCTCAGTCCCCCTTTTTAGAAACTGCTTCATCATCTTGCCAATTTCTAGAAACTGATTTGGGTATGCACAAAGACTTGTGGAAGTTCAGTTTAATTGGGTTCATTGTTGGCAAATTTCCAGGCTACTTATCACTCTCTAAATTTGTTAATAGTACCTGGAAATGTAGTGTCAAATTCTTTATACATGATTCCGGATGGCTAATTTTAACTTTTACCTCTGAAACATACATGTTTGATGTACTAAGTAGAGGTCCCTATTATATTTTTGGTTGGCCTCTGATACTAAAAGTTATGCCCCAGTTTTTTGACTTTGCAACCTATGAAATGGTTCAGATGCTACTCTGGGTTAGATTTCCTAATTTGCCTCTCTAGTTCTGGTCACCCCTCTACCTTTCTAAACTTGCAAGTGTAATTGGGAAGCCAGTTCATTCTGATTCTCCAACAACTTCCATGACCCGACTCTCTTATTCTAGAGTGCTGGTTGAGATCGATTTCCAAGTGGACTTGCCAACTTCTATCAATATCATCCTACCCAATGGTGATTCCTTATCTCAGAAGGTGATGTATGAATCATTGTCGTGGTTTTGCAAACAGTGTAGGACCTTGGGTTACACTATTTCTTCTTGCACCACAACTCCAGCCACAAACATAAGAAGCATTCCCAAACAGCTCTTGCTACCTCTGGATGTTCTAGCCCTTTAGTTGAAATTATAGCTATTGAAAAACAGTCTATCAGGAAAGAACCTCAAGGTGAGCCAGGGATTGATCCAATTTCTACTAAAGCAGTTATGGTTGTGGAAGAGAGAGTAGTTGGTTTTAGGAGCAAGCGGGCCAAACTAGGTTCATAGTCTAGTCCTCCTGGTGCTAATTCCTCAACTTCTCTTAAGCTTGTGCATGTCTCTGAAGGTCACTCTAATGCCACAATTGAACCGCCTCCTAGAAGGCAATATTTGAGAAGAAGTAAAGCTGCCGCCACCTATCATTCCAGGAAGTCACTAAGAAAGTCCAAGAGCTCATCTTCAGCTAACTCCAGGACACAGGGCATAACTGCTTCTTCTCCTTCATCCTCTCTCTGATTCTATCTACTTTTGGTATTTGGTCAGGGAGTTTGTTCCTTGTGTCACTTTGGTTTTGTAATTGCACTGGCTTTACTGGTTTGTTCATATGTTGTTGCCTTTGTAGGTTTGCTTCCTGTTTGTTGTAGAGTTTTAGATTCTGCTTGTATGCCTAACTTTTGTGTTGTGTTGCTTTCTACTTGCTCTGTTTTCTGCTACTCTGGTAGTAGTTATCTATTTGCTAGTTTGGTTGTGGCTGCTGGGTTTTCTCTACTTTTGCATGGCTGGTTTCAGCTTCTGCCTGTGGCCTTTTTGTTTGGTCCCTATTCTTTTGGGCTTCTTCCAATCCAAGTGGAAGCTGGTGGAGGTCACATGCGAGCCTCATCTGAGGCTCATGGCTGCTGGGTTTGTTGATGCTGGCTTACTGGCTTTGTTGAAGTTGGTTTGTTGTTTCTAGATGTTCATTTTGGGTACTGCTTTCTGCAGTATTTGGCTCTTTGTTGCATTTGTTGTTTATGCAGGTGAATTAGCTTGTTGCTACTACTATTGGGCTGGTTTGCTGGGTTATTTTGTTTTATCTAGATATGTGAGCCTGTTCCCTTATTCAATTTTGTTTTTCTCTATCCTACACTCTGTTGTGCTTTATAGGTGGTTTACTTGTCTAGGGGAGGTTGTTCCCCTGCATAAGCCTTTTGTGTTGATGGCTTTGTTTAATTCTATTCAACAAGATATTCTTGCTTTGGTTTGCTCAAGGGAGTCTGTTCCCTTTGTCTATTTTCTTTGTATATATGTACTGCTGGTCTCCAGCTTGTTATTTTTTATCTATTAATTCTTACATTTGATATAAAAAAAAAATATGAAAAAAAGGGAGAATTAAGATAAAGAGATAAAATGAAGAAATGAGAGGAAAAAAAAGGTTCTAGACATGGAAAGTTTTAATTGGTTAGAATTAGTATATTACCTGGTAAAGGGTTATAAACCTAGCCTAGCAAGCTTAATGAAAAAGAAGGCAGTTAATGTTAAATTATGAAATTTGTGTTAGGGTTTATAGTAGAATTCTTTGGGGAAATTCAAATTGATTGTGAATTGAACAAATTGGGTTAGAATAACTTGTAATAAGTGTTAAATTTGAAAGAAATAATGAAGAAAAACTAGATGTTCTTAAGAGCATGTAGGACCGGCCAAAAAAGGATCAATTTGTATATAGTTAGATTGTGTTTATTTAAGTGAAATGTGATAGAATCATGTCTAATTTTGTGAAGGAAATGATTTTAAATGAGCTTAGTTACGTTATGTAGATTGATTGAAATGTTTATGTTGTAAATTGAAAATTGAGGAAGGTTGTTGAACTTAAAGAGGAAAGTAATTGTGAATGTGTTTGACTTCTCATGTAAGGGAAGAGTTAATGAAAATAATTTTAAATAAATCATGGTATAAAAAGAAGTTATGGTGTTGGAAAAAGAAAGAATAAATTGAAAATTGATGCAAATGTAATAATGTTTGAGCAATATAATACATGTGTGGATATGATCATGCAAAAAAAAAGTTAATGGTGTTAATGAAACTGTTATTTAGTTTGTTAAAAATTCTTGTATATGTAAGGAGAATAAGTACACAATGAGTTCCTGATTAGTACTTAAAAGTGCATATTTATCAAGGTTTTATATCATCATTTTGCACTTAAAGTATCAATAACTCCTTAGCTAAATCATGTTTTATAATAACAAGTCTAATACTATAAAATGCCTTAATATATGGTAAACATTCATATTAAATGCAGGCCTATCATATAAATCAAAGGATTGATTGATGAGTTCAAGTATGAAAATTGAAAGGACAAAGAGAGGGCCAAACTTAGAAAAGAGATGTTGGTGCAGTCCAAACTGGAATACTGTTCGGTAATTGGGTCATATCTCGAGTTCTAGATGTCAAAATGATCTCACATTTTTACAAAAATTCAGTAAGACATAGGGCTACAACTTTCATGTGGAAATCAAGATCTAAGAAGGTCGTTTGCAAGTCCAAATTATAACAACAACGGAGAAGTCCAAATCTGTCCTGCAGCCCGAACACTGTTCAGTGTTTGGCCCATATCTGTAGTTATAGAAGTCTAAATGATCTCCATTTTTTTTTCCTGGAAAGCTGAGTCAATTTCCTACAACTTTCATGTTTTCAAGTGGTCCCAGTTCTGATGCTAGACATTTCGTTTTATTCAGACAAGAAGATAAGGATTTTCACAAAGTCAAGAGTTGGCCACCCACTCAACAATTAATCATCAAATCAATAATTCTAAATTTTGACCTATAAAAGGAGGCATTTGCCATGTATTTAGGGGCTTGATTGTTCAGATCAAGAACTTTCTCTTGCTCTCTCTCTTTATATATATTTTTTTAATTCTTAAATTTTGCTTTCATTAATATCTTGTTTATGCTTTTCATTTCCTTTCATTTCCTTAGTTAACTTGTATCTTATTTATGTTCTTGTTTTGTTTATTTATGTTTCTCTTCTTCATTATGTTTAGCTAAGTTTATTATGTCAAGGTGAAAAGGTTACACTAATGGTGTAAGAATAAGTATAGTGTAAACTCAACATGGACCTTAATGTTTAATATTAACATGTCTTATCTTTTTATCTTACTAATTCTTAATACCTTGCTTGTTAAATGGTTAATCTAGATTTGTGTTGTATAACACTTGGTACAACAAATGTTTGGCACTCTCATAGCCCAACCATATGGTATTACCTACACTTGTGCTATGAAAGGAACTTGATTTGTTTTTAACATAAGTTAGCATCATGAATTCCTGACAATATTTAAAAGTTTGGTGTTACTTAAATAAAATAATTAATATGATCATGTTAATAATTTATAATGAGCTATTAATGACAAATCATCCGATTAGAACCTCCTTCGTGTGTGGTTTTCAAATTGAGTAATAAGAGTTTATACTATACTTGTTTGAAATACCATTAGTGGATCCTCTAACCTTGACATTTGTTTTTATCATTGTTTAATCCTTACAGTAATCTTTCATCTCAAAGTTCTCATTAATTTCTTCCTCTTCTCTTTTTTTATTAGTACTACTACTACTACTACTATTATTTACATTCTTGTTATATTTTATGTACATTAAGTATGCTCTGTGTTTGATCAAGGATCCTGACATTGTTGGTCTTGCCTTGTTCATTCGCATCAGAAATCTGTTTATATTATATAATATATCTCTTTGATCTTTTCATAAACTCAGTATATAGGTTGGAAACCTGTGATCCGATCTTTTAGATCATTCTCAGGTATAACAACGTCACGTACTGAGTATTATTATTATTATTATTATTATTATTATTATTATTACTACTACTACTATTACTATTATTGTTATTATTGTTGTTATTATTGTTATTGTTGTATTATTGTTGTCTATAATTTATACAATTAACCTCCCTGTGGTTCGATCCCGGTCTTGCCAGGTTATTTATTACTTCGACACTCCTGCACTTGGGAGAAGACATCAATCTTTTGGTCGTGTCAGTTCCATATGGGTAAGTTTCAAGAAAAATTCATATCCTTTGTTATTATGTATATTTCGGCAAAATAAGATGAAAAATGAATTTATAACTCTTGAGTTTAAAATGGTAAGAAGTTAGAAAGTTTTATGTGTTTTGTGTAATTTAATTTGAAAAATATGTCAAAGAATAAATGAATTCCTTATGCCTAATTGGAAGGAAATGAAATTTAATGAGAATTAAAGTGAAAATAAAGGTTAAATTGTTAGGAGTAAACCCAGAATAATATTATGTAAAATGAACATGAAATGAAAAATAGAATGAACTTGTTGATACAGGAGAGGCCGTGTGTAACAACCTGAAATCCATATATCAATATAGAACTTTGAGCCTTGAACTTAGAGAAAAACAAGGTAATTTGTTTTTAACAACTCAGTTGAGAACATCGTCACATACAATTATACATAGCATCAATTTTTTTTTTTTAACCATATAATCATGACTGTAGCACGTGTGCGGCGGCGCGGCGATCGTCCACCCTCAAGGGAAAAATCGGAAATATTTATTCCTTTAAAAAAAAAGGAGAGACAAGGAATTCTTGTCTCTACAAGTGAAAAAAAATGGAATGGGAGTCGCCACCTAGTATTCTGGTTACTAGGAACCTTAACTGGTCTTTAGAGATCGGGTACGGAGACTGGTTGCGTAAAGGGAAGGTATTAGCACCCCAACTACGCCCTACCGAAGGTAGGCTGCATTGTTTTAATGTCTGATAAAATCTAAAATCGTGTTGTGGTTTTTTTTTTTTGAATTGTTGGTTCGTTTACGGTTTAAGAAAAGTCCTCCTCTGTAAGGAGGTCCTTATCTTTATCGGGTAAAAAAACTAACTATTCGAAGTCGTCAAAAGAAAATATTTTTTTAATATCAGGAATACGATTTACGTATAAATTCATAATCCCCGATACTAAAATCAAACAAAATAAAATATTTTGTTGTTTTTGAAATTTTGGCCAATGTTCTCTTGACTTTAATAAACTGGTTATTAAAGCCAAAATGCATGCTAAAATATTGTTTTTTGACATATGAAAAATACGATATGATATTTTAGATTTGAGACACTTGGCCGTATGCACAAAAATGTTTTTTTTTAATTTGTTTGTATTTTTGGAAGTTTGTGACAAAAAAAACCGGGTATTTTAATACCCGATTTGTATTTTTACGACATAAAAATACTACCCGATATTAATAAAAATAACATAAATAAAAAATGGAAGCATCATAAATATTTTTTTTAAAACAATAATATTTTTTTATGGGCCGGATCAGGCCCAATTGCATGGGCTGGGCCAAACCTGGCCCTTTTACATGGGCTGGGCCGAACATGGCCCAAATGCATGGGCTGGTTACTGTGCACATAGTAACCGGGTTACTGTGTGCACAGTAACCAAAGAATTAATCCGCGGGGTTACTGTGCACATGCACAGTAACCGTAAATTAATTAGCGAATCTGCATGCAGAACCAAAAAAAACGACGGAAACGCTACCTGCGGTGGTGATTTTCGACTTTCTTCTCTGCTTCTTCTTCTTCTGCTGTCTCTCCCTTCTCTTCTCTTCTCCTCTCTTTTTTTTTTTTTTTTTAGTGCCCCTCCCCTGTTTTTATAGGCAAAAACAGGGGGGCGGTGTCGTGGTGGGGCGGCCACTGTCGGCCGCCCCTCCACTATCAACTCAGAAGGATAACAAGGAGGAGACAAGTGGGTGATTGCGGGCGTCTTATTGCGCGAAAAACGGGAAAGAAATTAGGCGAAAAGGGGAAAAAAAATCTTCTTCTTCCCCTGCCTCGCGCGTCCAGGGGAAGAAGAAGAGCTACAGTGCCGTCAAAACGGCACTGTTTTGGGCTTCTGTTTTTTTTTTTTTTTTTTTTTTTAGCAACAGTGAATGAAACGGCGCCGTTTCATTTAAAAGGAAAAGGCGCCAAAAGCATCAGATTCAAATTTCGGCCCTCCATTTGCGCGCGTTTTACAATTAGTCCTTGGTCTCGGATTTCTTCAATTAAGTCCCTAATTGGCCATTAAACTTCAATATTTATGCAATTAAGCCCCTGATTTGACCAAATTAACTTCCAAAAATTATAATTTGACCCCAGAAAATTAATTTCTCCTAATTAAAGCCCAAATTAACTCCAAAATCAATTTTTCTTGCAATTAAAATCTCCATAAATTCAATTAAACCTTCAATAAAATTTAATTGAGTCCATAAACTTCTGATTTTGCATTTTTCTTCCACAAATTGAATTTTCTTTATCATCGGGGCTCTCATCAGTTAATGATATACTGTCAAAAAATAATTTTTATATTTTTGAAAATCCTCAAACAATTTTTTTAGCATGTTTATGGCGCTCTGGCATTTTTCACTGTTATATTTTTTTTGTAATTATTTTTTGAATTTTTTTGTATTTTATTATTTTATATGTGGGGACCCAAAAATGGGTTACAACAGTTGCCCCCCTCTTTACAATGCTTACGGAGCAAAGATTTGTGCATAGTAAGTGTTGTAAAGATAAAACAAAGTTGGTTTTCCGAAACGGGTCGTCTCAAAATTTGATTGACCTAAAACTTCAACTGGACCCAAAGTCCTGTGTGTGGTTGGGCTAAACTGAGATTCCTTTCGCCAAATCCCTTTTAACCAGAACCTAAAATATTATGTGTGTGTGGTTAGGATAGACTGAGATTCCTTTCGGCAATCCCCTCTAACCAGAACCATGATCCTATGTGTGGTTGAGATAGACTGAGATTCCATTCGGCAATCCCCTCTAACCAGAACCAAAATCCTGTGTGGTTGGGATAGACTGAGATTCCTTTCGGCAATCCCCTCTAACCAGAACCAAAATCCTATATGTGGTTGGGATAGACTGAGATTCCTTTCGGCAATCCCCTCTAACCAGAACCAAAATCCTGTGTGTTCAAACCCTTTGTTTTTGAAGATGGTATATTTTCACGGGCGAGCTGCCCAACACATACTTAAGGTGGTCTATTTTCAGGGGCGACCAGCCCACACACTTACACTGACATTGGTCTATTTTCATGGGTGACCTGCCCAAACATAAAAGTAAAGAGTGGTCTCATTGTAATGGGTGACCTACCCAGATGGAAAAAAAATGAAGAATTGGATGGCGAGGGCTTAAAGGCACACTCGAAAAGAGGTAGGGTTAGAAAAACGCACTACCAAAGGAGTTGAGGGCTCAAAGGCGCACTCAAAAGGAGGTGAGGGCTCAAAGGCGCACTCAAAGGGAGGTAGGGTTGGAAAACGCACTACCCAAGGTATGAGGGCTCAAAGACGCACTCAAAATGGAGGTGAGGGCTCAAAGGCGCACTCACAAGGAGGTAAGGTTAGAAAACGCACTACCTAAGGGATGAGGGCTCAAAGGCGCACTCAAAAGGCGGTGAGGGCTCAAAGGCGCACTCAAAGGGAGGTAGGGTTAGAAAACGCACTACCAAAGGGATGAGGGCTCAAAGGCGCACTCAAAATGGAGGTGAGGGCTCAAAGGCGCACTCAAAAGAGGTAGGGTTAGAAAACGCACACCTACCTAAGGCGATGGAGGTGAGGGCTCACTCAAAATGGAGGTGAGGGCTCAAAGGCACACTTAAAAGAGGTAGGGTTAGAAAACGCACTACCTAAGGGATGAGGGCTCAAAGGCGCACTCAAAAAGCGGTGAGGGCTCAAAGGCGCACTCAAAAGGAGGTAGGGTTAGAAAACGCACTACCTAAGGGATGAGGACTCAAAGGCACACTCAAAATGGAGGTGAGGGCTCAAAGGCGCACTCAAAAGGAGTTGAGGGCTCAAAGGCGCACTCAAAATGAAGGTGAGGGCTCAAAGGCGCACTCAAGATGGAGTTGAGGGCTCAAAGGCGCACTCAAAATGGAGGTGAGGGCTCAAAGGCGCACTCAAAATGGAGGTAGGGTTAGAAAACACACTACCCAAAAGTTGATGTTGAAACAATGATTGTCAATGTTGAAAAGCAAATGCATTATGATTGATATGCACGTATACTTACCTAAGAAATATAGGCCCCCATTTCTTCATGGTGTCTTTGTTTTCCCTCAAAAGTTGTAGTGTTGGTAGTAAACTTCGATGGCTTTTCCACGTTTGCTTACTCGGGTTACACATTGTGATCTTGACCTCTAGAAAGGGTTTGATGTCATCATCATACATCTTTGTCATTCACCCTTTATCTCAAGAGTTACCAATTTTGCCTGACATTTTCCTTAGAACAAGAATCATGGAGTCAGCCCTACCATGTGTTTTTGATTGCCCCCCAGCTTGATCATGCCCCCCAAGTGTTCAACTTGGGTTTAGTTTGGGGTGAGGATATGTGAAAGTAAGTTTGGGTTTTTTGTACAATGAAATGTTTTCATGCAAAATTTTTGGAACTTCAAAGTTATTCCAATCACAAAAATGATTTTGATATTGGTTCAAAATAAACTTGTTTTAAAAAATTCAAGCGATTCCTATGGACAGGTTTCTTGAAGTGATGAAAGCTTTTTGCTTTTGGTTTAAAGATGAAGTGACATCTGGTTGGTCACGAAAGGTTTAAATTTCAATTTGAGGGTTATTGAGAACCGAATTGATTCAAAGCATTTATTTTATTTGCATGAATAGTGATTTGACCCCGCACGAGAAAGCACTGCATATCGATCCAGATTGCTTGCCTTTGATCAAAAAGGGCTTTATTCAGGTATGTAATGTAGGCTTTGGCTATTGGTTATGAAGAAAATGGACATGTTACAGGCTCAAAAGGTGTTTAAGGGATTTCAAGACTAAGGATCACTTGTGCTTGTTTCCTGACCTTTTGTCTTTTGGATTTGTTTTTTTTTCAAAATAGTCTTCATGCCCCCCAGTGTCGGGTTTGGGCTTTTCTCTTTGTTTTCTCCGTTTTTGTTTGGTTGAGCACAATCATATCAGTTGTTTGTATGAGAAGCTCAAATCTTTTAGATCCTTTAGATCTTCTTCTTTTCTTTTCTTAACCAATCACTGCTTCATTTAGATGATAATGAAAGATTAAAAATTACATGATCAAATCCAGCACCCATCTTCACTGCTTTGTCTGGATGGGTAAAAACTTTATTATTTTGCCCCCCAGTGTGGGGTGTGATCCTAGTCAAGGTTATTTCCAAAAAACATTACTAGGCTCAAAATGGGACTGCAACATATATTTTTTAGCCTTGTGAAAGGATTATCAAAGATGGCCTTTCCTCATCTCAAACTCATGCATTGAGGATCGATAGGTTTTGCTTTCATGCGCGTATGCCAAATGATTTATTCAGTCAAATAAAACTCAGCTTTTGAGTCACCTCATAGTGTTGTTTATCTTTGTTGTCTTTTTTCTTTCAAGTTTTCTAGGTATATGTGTACCTATTTAAGGAATCACTTGAATTTTCAAAATGCATTTGTTTTGAACAAATATCAACACGATTTTTGTTTTTGTACTCACTTTGGAGGTCCCAAAAAAATATACCTGAAAACATATGAGATTAATGTATGGGTTTGGAAGAAAGGAATTACCAAAGGATTCTTCATGTTGTAGTGTTGTGAGCAAAGTTGCGCTCAAAATGTTATTTACATGTAATAACAACAAAGAAGAGTGTGATGTGAACACAAGAAAACACATGATCTTATTTCACAAGAGAAGCACATTAACAGAGAAAGTCTTATTCAAAAGCATTAACAAAAGGCAATAACAAGGTAGGCTTCATTCCTCTATTTTGGCGAATCTGTTCATAGGCTAACCTCCTCTCAAAAGCTCTGCGTAGAGGACTCAAAGACAATGCGGAACAACACCACGGTCAAAATTTGAGTTCTACAAAATTCAAGCTATCATGCTGGACCATTGATGCTTTCCAATTCCCCAAACATTCCATCCTAATATGCTTCAAGCATGATTAGGCAACGGGTTCGTATTCACATTGGGGGCATCTTCCAATTCTATCCACCCAGCCTTGATTAATTGCAGAAGCTTTCTCTTGAAGGCGTTGCAGGTATAGATGCTATGCCCAGTAATACCGGCATGGTATTCACAATTGAGTTCTGGCTTGTACCAATTAGGATAAGGTGGCTGCAGAGGTGTTAGAGGTTCTGGAGCTATTTGCCCGATGCTCAATAGCTTTTGATACATCTCATTCAGGGGTAACGGTAGTGGAGGTAGTTGTTCTTGAACCCTTTGGAAATTTCCAATTTGGCTTTTGGCTTGAAAGTTTTGGGGTTCAGGTTTTTTGATGTTGGCAATTTGGGATGGAGTATGGTAATTTGGGATGTATTTGTTTTACCCATGTAGCCATCTTCAACATGGTGAACCTCTTTTCTTTCGACGCCTCTTTTCTCGGTTGGTGCAGCAATTCTACCACTCTTGACACCTTGCTCTATGCGTTCACACACTATCACAGCATCAGTGAATTGTTGGGCTGAACTACCCATCATATGTTCGTAATATGGTGCTTTGAGTGTGTTGGCAAATAAAGAGACCATCTCTTTGTCCAGAAGTGGGGGATGTACTTGAGCAGCTAATTCTCGCCATCTTTGAGCATATTCCCTTATGCTTTCTTTATCCTTTTTCTCTATATTGGACAAACTGGTTCTGTCGGGCGCAATGTCCATGTTGTACTTGTATTGCTTGACGAAAGCATCCACAAGATTTTTCCAGTTGCGAATTTTTGTGTTATCCAATCTCATGTACCAACTCAAAGTTGCCCCACTTAAACTGTCTTGGAAAAAGTGCATTAGTAGTTTTTCATCATGTACTACCTCAGCCATTTTATTGCAGTAGGACCTGAGATGAGTCATGGGGCATTGTGTTCCACTGTATTTGATGAATTCAGGAACACGAAATTTCTTTGGGACAACCACATTTGGGACCAAACACATCTCTGCTGCCCGGACCGGGTCATATAAGTCTATCCCTTCAATGGCTTTGAGTCTGGCTTCCACGCCTCTATCTTAGCTTGATCAATGCTATCAGATGACTTAGCCTTGTGGGACTCATTAGCAGATGCCTTCACGACTGTTGGGGATGGTGCAGGTGTCGTTGACTGCACAAATGTTGGATTTTGCTGAGGTTCTTGACCATGTTCGCTCATTCTTTCCTCAGGCTGAACTGTAGTAGGAGCCGGCAAAGGTGATCGGTTGATTAGAAGGACCTTCATCAGAGGTATTTCTTAGTGTTTGCTTGAGTAAGCTAGTGAGGTGAGCCACACTTATTTTCAGAGACTCCAACTCGTCGTGCAAATAGGCCTCACGTTGAGCACGTTCTTCATCTTCCATGTTTCTTGCTCGAAGTCGGGTGTTGTAGACTTTTTGGGGACCTATATTTCAATCTGCCATGTATGCATGTTAAATGTATGAACGTGTAATTTATATGATAAACTTGCCCTTCAATGGGTGACATGATTTTTTTTTTAATTTTTGTATGACATATTCTGTAAAGAAAGATAGCGCATACAAACTAAAGACAGGGTCTATTCATGAATAGGTTTTCTACCTGGTCTCAAAAGGGTCTCACATCTGCCCAGTGACGTCCTTCATAAAGGCAGTATGGGGGCGTTGCAAAGAACAGTTAAGGCACGTATGCCCACCATTACTAAGCAGGCTCTCAGATATGAGTTGGGTGTTTCACGCATCTGAACCCGACCAATAGTCATAGGGCAGATCGTTAATTCCCCACTAAACTTAAAGGCTTGTGTATGCTTTGAAAAATATGTACCGAAATTAAAGCGAGTAAAAAAAAATAAAAATAAAGGAAATGCATATTTAAAAATAAACACGCAAACCATAACAAAAAAACACAATAATCAGACAAAAACAAAGCTTAGTCCACAAGGTCCCCAGTGGAGTCGCCATTCTGTAGCACGTGTGCGGCGGCGCGCGATCGTCCACCCTCAAGGGAAAAATCGGAAATATTTATTCCTTTAAAAAAAAAGGAGAGACAAGGAATTCTTGTCTCTACAAGTGAAAAAAAATGGAATGGGAGTCGCCACCTAGTATTCTGGTTACTAGGAACCTTAACTGGTCTTTAGAGATCGGGTACGGAGACTGGTTGCGTAAAGGGAAGGTATTAGCACCCCAACTACGCCCTACCTAAGGTAGGCTGCATTGTTTTAATGTCTGATAAAATCTAAAATCGTGTTGTGGTTTTTTGAATTGTTGGTTCGTTTACGGTTTAAGAAAAGTCCTCCTCGTAAGGAGATCCTTATCTTTATCGGGTAAAAAACTAACTATTCGAAGTCGTCAAAAGAAAATATTTTTTAATATCAGGAATACGATTTACGTATAAATTCATAATCCTGATACTAAAATCAAACAAAATAAAATATTTTGTTGTTTTTGAGATTTTGGCCAATGTTCTCTTGACTTTAATAAACTGGTTATTAAAGCCAAAATGCATGCTAAAATATTGTTTTTTGACATATGAAAAATACGATATGATATTTTAGATTTGAGACACTTGGCCGTATGCACAAAAATGTTTTTTTTTAATTTTTTGTATTTTTTGGAAGTTTGTGACAAAAAAACCGGGTATTTTAATACCCGATTTGTATTTTTACGACATAAAAATACTACCCGATATTAATAAAAATAACATAAATAAAAAATGATAAATAAAATATTTTTTAAAACAATAATATTTTTTTATGGGCCGGATCAGGCCCAATTGCATGGGCTGGGCCAAACCTGGCCCTTTTACATGGGCTGGGCCGAACATGGCCCAAATGCATGGGCTGGTTACTGTGCACATAGTAACCGGGTTACTGTGTGCACAGTAACCAAAGAATTAATCCGCGGGGTTACTGTGCACATGCACAGTAACCGTAAATTAATTAGCGAATCTGCATGCAGAACCAAAAAAAACGACGGAAACGCTACCTGCGGTGGTGATTTTCGACTTTCTTCTCTGCTTCTTCTTCTTCTGCTGTCTCTCCCTTCTCTTCTCTTCTCCTCTCTTTTTTTTTTTTTTTTTAGTGCCCCTCCCCTGTTTTTATAGGCAAAAACAGGGGGGCGGTGTCGTGGTGGGGCGGCCACTGTCGGCCGCCCCTCCACTATCAACTCAGAAGGATAACAAGGAGGAGACAAGTGGGTGATTGCGGGCGTCTTATTGCGCGAAAAACGGGAAAGAAATTAGGCGAAAAGGGGAAGAAAAAATCTTCTTCTTCCCCTGCCTCGCGCGTCCAGGGAAAGAAGAAGAGCTACAGTGCCGTCAAAACGGCACTGTTTTGGGCTTCTGTTTTTTTTTTTTTTTTTTTTTTTTTTTAGCAACAGTGAATGAAACGGCGCCGTTTTGGTCAAAACGCGCCGTTTCATTTAATAGGAAAAGGCGCCAAAAGCATCAGATTCAAATTTCGGCCCTCCATTTTCGCGCGTTTTACAATGTAGTCCTTGGTCTCGGATTTCTTCAATTAAGTCCCTAATTGGCCATAAACTTCAATAATTTATGCAATTAAGCCCCTGATTTGACCAAATTAACTTCCAAAAATTATAATTTGACCCCAGAAAATTAATTTCTCCTAATTAAAGCCCAAATTAACTCCAAAATCAATTTTTCTTGCAATTAAAATCTCCATAAATTCAATTAAACCTTCAATAAAATTTAATTGAGTCCATAAACTTCTGATTTTGCATTTTTCTTCCACAAATTGAATTTTCTTTATCATCGGGGCTCTCATCAGTTAATGATATACTATCAAAAAATAATTTTTATATTTTTGAAAATCCTCAAACAATTTTTTTAGCATGTTTATGGCGCTCTGGCATTTTTTACTGTTATATTTTTTTTGTAATATATTTTTTGAATTTTTTTGTATTTTATTATTTTATATGTGGGGACCCAAAAATGAATTACAACAATGACAAAAAGATTTGATTAACAAATTGATTACAATGCTTAATTCAATCTTGGAATTTTACCTTACGTTCAAGATCTTTCGTGACTAGAGCATAGCATATTAGTACAAGTCCTGCAAGAAATTAGTATTTGAATTAATTGTTATTCCCATCTCTATGGGAAGTCCAAATCACATTAATTTAATAATAATAATAGTAATTGTTGAATAGTTCCATAAATTATTCATTGTATTTAAACTATTTTATATATATATATATATATTTACACACACACCTTTTCCATATATATATATATATATATTTACACACACACCTTTTCCATCAACAATACTTCGCCTTACTTTTCATGCCTTACGCTTGAGGCCATATATGAATATATAACAATAAAGTATTTTTCCCACGTAGGGCAGCCATACTTCTTTTCAGAATAACATCAGTTTTAAAAATCAATCAGGGGATTCAATCCTTTAATTATCCTTTTCCATGCTATCCGTCAGTGCATTTAACATCAAAATACTATCTTTTACTTTATGTCTATTTGGGTCAGCAATTTAGAATCCTTAGCTAACAATTCCTTTATAAATCTCACAATTAATTGATTATTAGCAAGCATTCTTGCCACTGAAAATTCGCATATCTAACATGTATTTAATTTCAGTCTTGATAGTTTATTTACCATGGTCTTACAATATTATAACAAAATCTCTTTCTCTTAATGCATCAAATATTCATTCCAATTTCTATTCACTCTTTTACATTAGACAAAATAATTTGTCATCATTCGCCATAAACTGTACATTGTTGCTAATAGAATTTCATTTGATTGGCTATAATTGCCATAAAAATTATATCGTGTTTGTAATCATACGATCCCCTTTTTACGACACACTTTCATTATTTATAAAAAAATCATCAGCATTGTCTATGCACACAGTACATGATTCACAAATCATGTTAACTACATTTTGTTTTTCAATTTAAGATACAATAAACATATATCATCCATAACCTTCACGAGACTGTATCTCAATGATCAATAAATTTTTATTCAAGATATCTAATTCAAACGTTTAAACTATAATATCATCTATTCTCTTTTTCTTTTTCTAGCGGTCGTTTGTCCTTTCATTGATTGGATTCACCAATTTAACTACCATACCATGTATTCTTTCTTAATGATAAAATCTTCATCTCCATCCTTCATAAGGATTAGTTTCTTACATATTCAACTTCTCTAATTCAACATTAATACCACAAACATGATTTAACCATCATAGTTTTATCATAACAATTTAATATTATACAATGTTTTATTAATGACTCGACGAGTCCAAAACTCATGCATTAACACTTTCACACGAGCCACTAATCTAACCACACATTCCTCAATCATCAATGTTTTTGACACTACTAGCACCAAAACCAGGTAACTAGTTCTTCTATTAACCTACTTACTAGATCACAAGTTCCTTCGTTAGCCCATTCAATAGGGCACTAGTCGTCACTGCCCAAAATGGGCACCAAATTCCATCCAACATGAATCACCAGTATTCCATCCAACAAGAATACTAGCCCACAGCTCAAACTGGGCACTAGATTCCATGCAATAGGAATCACCAGCACTCCATCCAACAAGAATACTAGCCCACGGCCTAAACCAGGCACCAGATTTCATCCAACAAGAATCACCAGTATTCCATCTAATAAGAATACTAGCTCACAGCCCAAACCAGGCAACAAATTCCATCCAACAGGAATCACTAGTCAACAACCCAATCTAGGCACCCGATTCCATCCAACGAGAATCGTCAGAATTCCATCCAGCAAGAATACTAATCAATAGTCCAACCCGAGCATCCGATTCCTTCCAGCAGGAATCACCAGTATTCCATCCAACAAGAATAGTAACTCATAGCCCAAACCAAGCAACATATTATATGCAACAGGAATCATCGGTCAATAGCCCAATCTGGGCACCCGATTCCATCTAACAAGAATCGTTAGTATTCCATCCAACGAGAATACTAATCAATAGCCCAACCCGGGCATCAAATTTCATCCAATAGAAATACAATATAATCTATATATCATAATTCAAATAATAATCAACATAATTCCACGACATAATTACACATAATTAGCATACATGTATAAATTGAGCATCAATAATTTAATCACAATATGCCATTAAATTATTACCCTGAAATCAATATATTTTTTTAATTACACATCTAACTCGACAGTCACTATACTGCCACCACTGACTCTATTCAAGCCAGCTAGTCCACTATATTTTTCCTTGACAAAAACATTCACAATTACAGAAGTACAAGTACATTTATAGAAAATACCATTTATTTAACTCTAACAAGTACTGTAAAAACAAAGTTTGATGTGCAAGACATCTACCTAATGCTTGAACTCGCGCAAAAGTCTCATACTGGTAAACAAATCCTGCAATCTCTCCTGTATCATTAAAGATACACATCAAATATGGCTTAATTGGAAATTCCATTCTAAAACTCATTTAAATTTATCATCACATGACACATGAATTCGGTTTCCTTTCATTACTTGTCTTTCCAGGTTGAATATCTTTAAACATGGCCTAGCAATATTTTTATTTTTTCCACTCAACCCATCATGTGTAAACTTAGCAAGTTCTCATAATTACATTCAGTCTTACCATTGAAACTAATTCACTTTCCTCATCAACCCATTTCTTGTTTGAATGACCTTATTTATTTTCTTCCATGATAAGTTTTTCAATTCTTTTTCGTAAGTCCACTTTACTTCATCTTAAGTAAATTTAACAGCACACATTCATCATAATTCCATGCACACACCTTAATTTAACCTTTTACTTCCCTTTTATTATCCATTCGGACAAACTTAAAACTCCATAAAAATAAAATTTTCCTCACATTTATCAATTATTTCGATCATAACCCAATTCATTTGGTATTCAACAAACCACAGTCCCATATAATTCCCATAACATTAAATCGAATAAACTCAAGTTCGAGATTTCCATTCTAGTTGAATTCCATATTATGATGGGAATTAGGATTGTTTTAAAAATCTTTCAATTGACACTCTACCTAATTTTCCTTATACACATAAATACATCCATGCATAATTTACATATAAAATGAATCAAAATCTTATCTCCTTATTTCTTCTTCATTTGGCAGAATGCCTTCTTCATTTATGGTGAGGGATGATTTTCTTTTTAAGTATTCAAATTAAACCTTTTCCCATTCATTTCATATCTATTCTAACCTCATTCAACCAAATTCCATAGCAATTAAAACAATTAAGCTCATCCCCTCATTAATATGTCTAGGCCGAAACTACCCCTAGCATGGCCATGATTTGTTTTCTAAACTTTTATGACATTTAATCCCTTACCCACACATTAAACACTCCTATTTATCTCATTAATACACAAACTTCATGTCAATTTCAAGCAACAATTCCAAACACTTAAAGTTAAGTTTGGCCAAAACTTTGCATTAAATGGAGGATACAATTTTCTTCAAGTTTTCTTTCAATTACCACTAGACCCAATCCTTTATAATGCCTAAAAACATATATTTAACATTAAATAACAAACTCAATGTCCCTTCATACAATTATTAAACTTCCATAACACACTTTACAACACAATCATATTAATTTCATGTCTAAACCTTAAATTGAGCTTTAGTCGATATTTCTTACCTCTTAATTACAAGGAATCACAGAAAAATGGTAGAGAATCCAAGCTTTTCTTTATTTTCTTCTCTTCCGCTCTTCAACTTTCAACTTTCCTCTTTTCTTCATTTTCTTCATCATTTATTTTCTCTCTTAATCCATCAAAATCTTGTGTTTAATAAGCATATATATCTTTCAAAATCACTCATTATTTTCTCATTTTTAAAAATGAATCCTTATAATTTCGGAAGAAAATGACAAAACCCTCATCACTCCCTCTACCAAGACTTCCGGCCAAAATTTATAATGAGGGAGGATGAAAGTTTGTTTTATTGACTAAGACGCCCTTCATTTAATCCTTTAGGTGATTTTTGTGTAAAATACCAACTTCTGACCATAATAAAATTCCTTTTTGAACCTTAAAAATTCTAAAATTTTAACCTAAGGTAAGAAAACATGTTAGGAGGCTCCATTAAAAATTTCAGATTTTTCTGATAGTCGTGTCAAGAGTTATGCATTTTAGCGTAAAACTGAATAATTTGTGATTTTCCGTTAAAATTCAAATTTTCTTATTCAATTCTTAAATAAATTGTACCAATTGTTTTAATAAATCCTCGGGATCATTTTCTTTTCTCAAATATATTTATTCTATATTTTTACCATTTATTTTATTTATGAACTTATTATCGTTTCATAGTAACATTATCAATATTTATTTAGTGCCTACACCATCAATCTGAACTTTTCTTTGTACTATTCTTTATTTTTATTTTATTATCATTCTTATTTCTTGGGATAATTTTTCTTATTCTTTTATCCATTAAAACTAGTTACCGGTTTCGCTGTCCTTATGAATTTTAAACTAAAATTCATAACTCCAGTAGGAACCCCATCTATACTTTTATATTTAATCATAGAGACCATTCTCTTCATTTCATGTAACATTCTCTATTATTTATACTTAAAGAGGAAGTAATTTTAATTTGATCTCTTATGTAAAATTATGATGTCTCGTTAATTTATTTTATTATGTTAGACATTAATGTTGTGATCATGTTTCACTATTTTTAGATGATTTGAGTAATTGCGTGCGCGTGTGTATATAGTGAAATATAATGAAATGTGATGGATGAAATGTCCTAATTTTGTGATGTGATGAGTTGAGAATGATTGGACAGTGACTGAGATGTGAAATGGTTAAGTATTGAAGTGTAACAAGCTTCTAATTGATAACTTTGGATCTCTTGGTATAGAGGAGACTCTGCTAAAATTTCAGCATATTTTCCCATTTAAGATTTCTTATTAGAATATATATATATATATATTAAATTGTTACAGATGGTTTGTATAAGACATGGTACGTGAATGAACCTCTTTTCGATGCAAAGGAGGATTCAAAATATAGATCTTGAGGAGAGTCAAGGGGATGACCTTTTGGCAAATATTGCCTCTCATGTGTCATTGGTTGCATTTCAATCAAGACACAAGGAGTCATTTAGACTCCAAAATTATACCGCCTCTAGACAGGCAGGAGTATCACACTAAAAGAGAATAAATTGTTAGGGGCAGATTGTTATACCTCTATTAGTGGAACCTATAGGAACCCCTACTCCGTATGCTAATCTTAATTTCATTACACAAATAGTGAGAACAATGGTTGACACTATGAAAAGTGATTTGGCTCCTATAGCCCTAATAGCCCTAGTTCTTGTGGTTACGACACCTACATACATTGAAGTTGCTTTGGTAAGGATAATAAAGAGTATAAGGGAGATGGGCTGTGAGCCTTTTCTAGGAGATTAGGATGAAGGGATTGGTGATAGATGGATTATAAAGGTGGACAAGACCCTAATCTAGATAAAGGTGCCATATGAGTTGAGGTGGATTCTGCCACCTAATTAAATTCAGATAGAGCACAACCTTGGTGGAAAACTACGCAGTCAAAGAGGGCTACAAGGTTACAGACATTGGGTGATTTTAGAGTAGAGTTCTAAAATTAGTTTTATTCTAGGTATCACTACAAGATGAAAGAACAAGAGTTTCTAATATTAGTTGTGCGCGTATTGAGAGAGAAGCTCCCCCCCATGAGATCTGTTTCATTTGTGCATGGCACCAGTTGAAAATTTGAAATCCCGATTACTATAGCTTCCCCCCTTTCCTTTCTCCACTTTTCTTCTTATTCTTTATAGCTAAGAACAAAAGGAAGACTACTTCTTCATGATGAACTCCTATGAGAACTCACCAGCAGACATAGGTAGACCTCTCCGATAAGTCTGTTCTTTCTTTGCAAGCACCTTTTATCCACCCCTCCTCTCCCCTTATTTATCCCTCTCCTCTCTAAATGTTAGCAGGGGAGTCCAACCTTGAAAAATATTTGATGTATGCTGAGGATGGGTATGTTCTTCAACATATCAACTCCTTTCCTTCTGCAGAGGATCATGTGCTTCTTGAAGACTATTCTAACGAAGATGATTTTGAAGAAGATGAAGTGGATTATTCTACTTCTAGAGGACGATCTAAGTTTTTTGTCTCCCCTATGCCAAACCATACAGAACAACAAATGGATTGAACCCCAGGCAGTGGTTTCGAGGGTTAACCCTCTGGATGCTCTTGAGAAATCAGTTTCTTCTGCCGCTAAGCCAGAGAGGGATGGGCTTTTTTCGAGTACCTCTAAATCTCCAACCCTTGCTACCTCTTTAGGGTTTGCTTTGATTGAATTTGGATCCCCAGTTATAGCCCCTCCTCAGATGCTTCTCAACCAGGTACCTCCCACTCTCTAGAACCTCTTAGAAAATGGCATGATCTGTTTGCATCCAACTATAACACTATATCAAGTCCTAAGCTTATGCATTTCTCATCTTTTGACCCTGATACTCCCTGTGTTTTATCAATTGATGATCTAGACAATAATTATGATATCTAGCATTTATGTCTTGTGGGTTATATTGCTGGCAAGTCTCCTTGGTTTAAGGCCTTTAATAATATCATATCCAGTACTTGGCGGTGTGAAGCCTCCTTGATTATCCATGAGTGTAGCTGGTTAGTCTATAAATTTCAAAATGTTAATGATAAGCTTGTTGTTCTTACTAATGGCCCTTACTTGGTATATGGTCGACCTTTAATTCTAAAGGCTATGCATGAGTATTTTGATTTTGGGACTGCTGAGATGGCTAGTGTTTCTGTCTTGGTGAAGTTGCCAAACCTGCCACTTAAATGCTAGTCTCCTAGTTGCCTCTCTAGGATTGCCAATAAGATAGGCAAACCTATTCAAAGTGATCATCTCACTTTAAACATATCATGACTTTCTTATGTTAGAGCTGGACTTGCTTGTTGATCTTAAGTCTTTTATTGATATTATATTGCCAAATGGTGTCCTCTTGTCTCAACCAGTTGTATATAAGACACTGTCTAGATTCTGTAAGTTATGCAAAGTGCTTGTGCATAAAACGGGAGCATGCTCCGTTGTTACCGCCTCAAAAGAGACAAGGCATACGAGCAGTAAAGACAATCCATCTGAGGCTTCTGATAATCACTGCAATGTTTTTTATCATCTAGGGCCTGTTGCAGAACCTCATTTGGGCAGTGTTAAAGCTCATGTTGTTGGCCCATTACATAGCTTTAGCCCCATGTCCACTGAAGCTGCTATTGCCACTGGAGAATGGGAAATTGTCAAAAGTAAAAAAGTAAGAAAGGTTCCTGGCATCTCTTCGGGAGTTATGCCTACCAGGGATCAAAGTTCCACCATCCATTTTAAAGGTAAAGAGCATGTTGGCCTACCTTCAGGAGCCAAACCCACCACTGATCAAGGTTCTCTGACCCTTTTTAAAGGTAAAGAACTTATTAAGACACCTTCAGGAAGGAAAGGGCTTGAAATAGTCATTGCTAGTACAACCATTGTGCGTGGTCAGAGAAGGAGCACATATCGAGCAACTAGGAGTGGTCCTCCAACCCCTCATGTGTAATGATACTTTTCAGTTGGAATGTCAGAGGACTCAACATTCCTCTGAAGCAGTATGAGCCGGTTTGTCTCATATAGAAATATAAGTTTAATGTGTGTGGTCTCTTGGAAACTAAGTTGGTTTCTTCCAAGTTGCAGTTCATACATAGGTTTTGGCTGAAGCGTTGGAAGCTTGTTTCAAATGTTGAAGCTGCTGGTACTACCAAAGTAGTTGTGTTGTGGAATCCTTTTATTATTTATGTTGACCTAATTGATTCTTCTCCTCAGGCTATCCATGTTTCTATTCGTAGCTTGTCTACTCATCACACTTTTGGTGCTACTTTTGTTTATGGTTTCAATACCATTATTGCTTGCAGATCTTTTTGAGATAGCCTTAAGTCCTAAGTTCATGCTTGTCCTTGGATTGTTTAGGGAGATTTTAATTACATTCTCTTACAAGAAGACAAGCACAGTGGTGACCTTGTCTCATCCTATGAAGTCTCTGATTTCAGAGCATGTTGTTCCAACTTAGGCATCTCTGATATAAATTACACTGGCTGCCACTATACTTGGTCCAATGGGACTATTTGGACTAAAATAGATTGTGTTCTGGCTAATCCTTTATGGTGCAATCTTCAGCTCACATCCCATGTGCATTTTCACCCTCCGGGGGCTTTCTCTAATCACTTAGGAGCTCACATTTAGATTGGTAGCAGCAGATCCCCAGGTTGTCGTCCTTTCAAATTCTTTAATATATCGGTTTATCACGCTGAATATGCAGGGTTAATCTTCGAAGGATGGCAATCCCTAATGACAGGTACTCCTATGTATATTTTGTGCAAGAAACTCAAGTCTTTGAAGAATCCTCCAAAGACATTAAATAAGCTTCATTTTAGCCACATTTCAGAAAGAGTTGCTAGAGTTGAGGCCGATTTGGAGCAGCATCAACACCTCCTACACAATTATAGAGATGACATCTCTCTCCTAAAAAGAGTCAACCAAATGAAGTTAAATCTCTTCAACCTTAAATCTGCTGAGAAAGCGTTTTTTTCCCAGAAGCTCAAATGTAATTTTCTCAATGTGAGTGACAGAGGTACAAGGTTTTTACATGCTTTGATGAGTCATAAGCACATTAAAAGTTTCATCCCTGCCGTTTAACGTAGTAATGGGGCTCTTACTACCTCTATAGATGAAGTTGGTGCTAAATTTGTTCATTACTACTAAAACCTTATTGAAACTTCATCGGTCGTTTCTCCTATTGATGTTGTTGTTGTTCATAGTGGTCCTTGTCTTGATGAATCCCACTCTAGTTTTCTCTTGGCTCCTATCTTAAATGAAACTATCAAGGAAACTCTCTTCAGCATTGGTAATTACAAAGCCCTTGGTCCTAATGGATATTCATCTCTCTCTTTCAAGAAATCTTGGGACATAGTTGGAGCTGATTTTTATGCAGTAGTTTAGGATTTCTTCTCTTTTGGTTAAATCCTCAAGCAGATTAATCATTCCATTATTGCTCGGGTTTTAAATTCTGCTAATGTCAACTCAGCGAATGATTTTAGGCCAAGCTCATGCTACAATGTGGTTTATATTGGTGATATCCGAGATTCTAGCTGGTAGA
The DNA here is from genome assembly GCA_964019445.1 of Populus tremula. Classification (NCBI taxonomy): domain Eukaryota; kingdom Viridiplantae; phylum Streptophyta; class Magnoliopsida; order Malpighiales; family Salicaceae; genus Populus; species Populus tremula. Next base: position 16,262,663 of record CAXHTJ010000006.1, read on the forward strand.
TTTTGTCGTGCCTTGCAAGATATTATTGGTCCAGCTCAGAATGCTTTCCTTGGAGGGAGAAATATGATTGATAATGAAGATGTGAAAGTGTAGAGAGCAAGAGAAGAAATTGTTGCACAGATAATTTTTTTTTTTATCACACTATAATTTATATCTCCTGAAATCATTACGTAAATGTATACCAAAGCTCCTTTAATCTCTTCATCTTTTATTCATACACTTTTGGGCATATTATAATTCTTAATTATCTCAATTTTAGTATTTAAGAACAATTTTAGTCGGGAGTTTACATAGTTAACTTGTAGCTCCTTTAATACTGACATTTGATTAATTACATTTTTCTACCTTCCTTAGCCAATATCCCGCCACCTTAGCATTTTCATCACCTAGGTAAGGCACCCATCCTAGTTCCCTCATGCCTTTCACCCATTGTACAAGAGTTATAACCTTTTTAACCCTCGGTGTTGCACTAGAAGCTACTATTCTAATAACTACTATTTAAAAGCTGGATTTGAGTAAGATGTAGGTGTAGTAACTGATATCACTAGTGGGAGTCTATATGTTAGCCCCTGTATATTTGATGCCTTAGGTTGTGGAATCTTTGTATATAATGATGCAAAATTATATTGTTGTCTTGTGGACTCACCTCGTGAAGCAATATCTATTAATTGGTCTTTCTAAGCCACCTCACATTTAAAATCTCATTCTTTTCCCCGAACTAAGGATGGGTTAGTCTTGACCCCCTGTCTAGTCCGGACCATCCAAAAACATAAGTTAAGTTTACATTAACATTTTAAATCCCTGAACAAATAACCATTGCTCTGATATCAACTATAGCAAACCTTAAATTGGAAAATCCAGTTTAACATGTCATCATATATAAGGATCATGTGTGTGTGTGTGTGTGTGTGTGTGTGTGTGTGTGTGTGTATTGTTTTCAAAAATTTAGAAGTCAAACAAGAATAATCATGCAACAAAATAATTTCTAATTATTAATGTTAACCATGCTCAATTAAACATCAACTAATTATTTTAATGGAGAAAATATAAAAGAATCCATAATGAAATTTAACTAACATATTACTAACCAAGATATAGAGGTGAAGCATATTTCATTTATTTTGGTGGTGTTGGAGGCAGTATGAAGCAAGGTATCCTTTAAGATTCATGTTTTTATAAAGGCAGCTTTCCATTCAAATACCTTGGTGTTCCCCTCAATCCCCACAGGCTTCTTGCAAGCCAGTTTTCCCCTCTCTTGCATAAGCTTGAATCTACTATATAAGGCTAGATGTGCAAGCACTTATCTTATGTTGGGCTGCTGGAGTTAATTAGATTTCTTCTCTTTGGCATGATGTAATTTTGGCTTAGCATTTTTCCCATGCCAGATACTGTCATCAACCAAATTACATGTATTTGCAGGAGTTAATTAGATTTCTTCTGGTAACACAACCAGAAGCAAGTCTGTCTTGTAGCCTGGAAGCACATTTGTTTGCCAAAGAATGAAGGAGGTCTTGGGCTCTATGACATCAAGGCAAGGAACCATTGTTTCATTGCAAAGCAGTTATGGGATATTCATTTAAAAACTAACTTGATTTGGATTAGATGGGTGCACCACTATTACTTGCAAGATAATTCTATCTGGTTGGTTCTTTTTCAGAGAACCTCCTCTCTCGTATGAAAGTCTTTAATTACTCTTCGAGACTAGCTCTTTGCAGATTATAGGGGACAATCAGAAGTGCTCTCCATGATGCAAAGTTGGGACAATCTTTCTGAGCCTTTCTCGGGTCATGCTTATGAGTTTTTGAGATTCAAAGGAACCACGATGTCATAGGTTAAGGTGGTTTGGGAACCTTGGTGTTTACCAAGGCATAGTTTCATCCTTTAGCTTGCTTTGCTAGGGAGGTTGCGAACAAGAGACAAGCTGCACTTTGTTGATACTGTTTTACCTGTGTTTTATGTCAGGATCATGAGGAAAGCCATAGCCACCTTTTCTTTGCTTGTAGTTGGACATCCCTCTTATGGTCGAAGATTAAATCCTGGCTTTGGCTTTATTAGGGTATGACCACCATTAGTAGTGTTCTTCGAGGCCTTAATATCAAGGGGGAAAGTGTTGTTGCCAGAATGAAAAGGGTCTCACTTAGCATTGTTGTTTACTTGATATGGGAAGAAAGGAATCAAAGAGTCTTTAAGAACCCCTGCACTCTGGTTGAATCTATTTTTCAAAGATTTCAAATTTTATTCTACATGATATTACACTTTCATGAGTGCCATCACCCTCAAACTATTGTCAGCTGACTGTATTGGTGGTTGTTCTAAATGAAATTTCTTGTGGGAAGCTGTCTTCTCTTTGGTTTGCAGTTCCTATAGTCACTATATATGTTTCTTGTTGAACTTTGTTATTGATACTTCTCTTGTAGATTTGTTGTGCTGCACGATGCTCATGTGATTTTGCATCTTGGTTTGATATTTCTTTGTGTTTCCTGCTTCAATTGATGCCTATGACATTTACTTCTCTACTTGTACACACTTTTGCTTTGTGTTAGGTTGGGAACCTTGTAATTTATGGTTCCTCACATAACCATTGTCTATTAATCTTAGCTTGTTAGCTTCGACTTTGATGTAAAGTCCTTTTAGGGAGTTTGTTTCCTACTTTTGTAAATCACTGTATACGAACTTGTTGATTCTCCAGCATTGTAAATTTTTTATCTATTAATATACTTATATTTTGATTAAAAAAAAAGAGTTTCTAACATTAACACAAGGTGATATGTCAGTGTTGGAGTGTGAGAGGAGGTTTCATGACCTCTCTATGTTTGCCACATATCATGTTCCTACATGGGAACACATGATAGAGAGATTTCAAGATAGGTTAAGACAAGACTTGAAACATAGGTTAATAACCTTGCAATTTGGGATGATGAGAAACCTCACAAAGCCAACCTAAGCTTTAGAGGCATGTATAGTTTAAGGGTCAACAAGGCCAACCTAGCATTGTCAAAAGAAAGGTGATTGACTATTCTATGGGTAAACCCACATGCCTTCGCTTTTTAAAAAGGGAAAATGAGGACAACACAATTAGTTTAAGAAAAGAGGAGGGGATACTAGTTAGAGTAGATCAACTACTGGGTCTTATCAAAGTTCAAGTGAAGGGCCAGCTAGAGGATTATTGAACATTAAGGGTAGTTCTGCTAGTGGGACTTTACAATAGAAGACAATTACGTATCTTTATTATGTCAAGTGTGAGCAATGACATCATGTAGATTGCTCCACGTCATTAGGGTAATGCTATAATTGCATGCAGGATGGGCATATATGGCAGGGCTGCCCCTGTTTAGGTCAAGGATGTTACTACAATGACGGACATGGACATTTTAAGAAAGATTATCTTAGGAGAGCCTAATATGTTAGAGACAAAGACAACAAACACAAAGTTACCAGCAGTCAATCATTATGGATAGACCCACCAAATCAATGCAGTCTGGGACTAGTGGAAATCAAGATCGACCTCGAGGACAGGGGGAGAAGATCAAGGGCTGAGTATTTCACATGATTTAGGAGGATGTGCGACTATCACAAATGTAGTAGCAGGTACTTTATTATTAGAAAATTAGTTTGTGCATGTTTTTATAGATCCAGGTGCTATATATTTTTTTGCAGCAAGAAAAATTAAGAATATACTAAAAAAACAACCAATGAAATTAGAAAAGGGGAAAAACCCCTTTGAGGGATGTTTAATTAGCACACCTTTGAGGGATGTTGTACTTATAAAACATATGTATAAGGGTGTTAAGATTGTTATCAGGGGATATGATATGGAAGTAAATGTAATGTCGCTAGAATTGCGTGATTTTGACTTAATCCTAGGAATGGATTGGTTAAGTAACCATAAAGCTCAAATTGATTGTTTTTAAAAAATGGTGACCCTTCAGGGAATAGATGGGAAAAGAGCAACTTTCAAGGGGAATCGAAATGTCATACTGAATTGTGTGATTTTAGCTAAGACATCTAGTAAGCTTATAAGGAAAGGGTGTGCGACTTATCTTGCTTATGTAATAGATTCTAAAAAGGGTAAGGTAAAGTTGAATAGTCTTTACATCGTGATAGAATTTCCGGATATGTTTCTAGAATAATTGTCAAGACTACCCTAAAAAAGTGAAGTAAAAGTTTTGATTGATGTATTACCTGATATCTCTCCTATAACTTAGGCACCATACAGGATGGCATAAGCAGAACTAGATGAGTTGAAAGTTCAGCTACAGGAAATACTACAAAAAGAGTTCATATGCCTGAGTAATTCACCCTGGAAAGCTTGAGTCCTATTTGTAAAATAGAAGGATGGGGCCTTTAGAACTTTCATATATTATAAACACCTAAATAGGGTAACAGTGAAGAACAAGTATCCCCTTCAACAGATAGATGATTTGTTTGACCAACTAAAATGGCCCTATGTATTTTAAAAAATAGACCTAAGATCACGGTATTACCAATTAAGGATTAAGAAGCAAGATATGCGAAAGACTACATTTAGAACTTGTTATGGGTACTATGAGTTCCTAATCCCTTCGGATTGACCAACACACCTACATTGTTTATGGATTTGATAAATTGAGTCTTTCAACCTTATTTTGATAAGTTTGTGGCAATGTTCATAAATGATATTTTGTTCTATTCTAGATCATATTTGGAACATGAGCAACATTTAAGGCAAGTATTGCAGACCTTGATAGATCATCATTTGTAAGCCAAATTGATTAGATGTGAATTTTAGCTTAAAGAGGTGGTTTTTCTAGGGCATCTTATATCTGTAGACGGAATAATTATAGATCCAAGAAAAGTTAAAGCAGTTCTGAAATGGGAAAAGCCTGCAAATGTAATAGAGATCTATAGTTTTCTAGGGTTAGCAGGGTATTGTAGGAGGTTTATTGAGAGTTTTTCAACTATAGCAACTCCATTGACTTGAATGACTAGAAAGGAGACAAAATAGGAATGGTCAAGAGAGAGTGAAGAAAACTTTCTAGAGTTCAAAAAAAGGTTAACTACCGCCCCAATGTTGACACTTTCTTCAAGAACTAAAGGATTTGCGATATGTAGTGTTGCATCCAAAAAGAGACTTGGTTGTGTTTTAATGCAACATGGAAAGGTCATAGCCTGTGCATCAAGGCAATTGAAGTCTCATAAAGTTAATTATCCTATTCATGATCAAGATCTAGCTATAGTGGTGTTTGCATTACGGGTATAGAGACATTACTTGTATAGATCACGGGTTCAGATAATTACAGATCACATGAGTCTAAGGTATTGGATGACATAAAAGGAATTAAATATGCAACAAAGAAGATGGATAAATAGTATTAATTAAAGATTTTGACCATGTAATAGATTATCACCTATGAAAGGCAAATGTTGTTGTTGATGGCTTTAGTCGTAGAGCAAGGGAATAATAGAGACACTGGAAGAAGGGATGAAAGAGAGTTAATATAATTAAAAACGATTGATGCCAGGGTAGAGGTAGGGCTTAAAGGCTCATTGTTGGCTCAATTAAGAGTACAATCCGTACTTCGGGATAGAGTCTTAGAAGTTCAATGAAAAGACATTGAAGTGGATAAAGTAAGGAACAAGGTGAAATTAGGTGTTGAGAAACTCTTTTGGATTTTAGAGAATAGGATGGTGGTGATGGTAGACAAATGTATACGCCTAAAGATAAAACTTTGAAAGAGGAAGTACTAAGATAGGCTCATGAATCGAGATTCACAGTACATCCAAGAAGTACCAAAATGTACAAAGACTTAAAAAGAATTTTATGGGTGGCCAAACATAAAGAAGGAAATTTTTAAGTATGTGACCAGGTGTAGAGTTTGTCAACAGATAAAACTGGAACATCAAAAGCCATCAGGGCCTTTACAACCATTTTTGATACCTAAGTGGAAGTAGAAAGATATTACTATGGACTTTGTGTCGAGTTTGCTAGGGGAAAAAAGGGCAGTGATGTAATCTAGTTATTATAGATCACTTGAGAAAATCTACATTTTTCTTTCCTATGAAAAAGATAGATTCAGTTGATAAGTTGGCCAAGTTGTATATGAATGAAGTGGTAAGACTGCATGGGTACCCATATCAATTATTTTTTATCGAGACCATAGATTCACCTCATGATTATGGCCAAGTATTTAACATGCTCTAAGGATAAAAGTAAATTTAAGCATAGCATTTCACCCTCAGACAGATGGATAATCGAAGAGAACAATACAGACTTTAGAGGATTTGTTGAGGGCTTATTTATTGGAATTTAAGGGCAAGTAAGAAGAACATCTGTCATTTGTGGAATTCACCTACAATAACAGTTATTAGTCAATAATAGGGATGACTCCCTATTAAGCTTTGTACAATAGAAAGTGTTGAACTCTTGTTTGCTAGGAAAAAGTTTGAGATATAAAGTTGATGGGACCATGATTGGTGCAAATCACTTTAAAAAAGGTAAAAGCTATAAAAAGCAAAATGAAAGCTTATTAGGACAAGCATAAAAGTTATGCAGATGTCAAAAGAAGGCCTCTTGGGTTTAATGTTAGAGATATGATGTGTTTGAAAGTTGCTCCTTGGAAACATATGTTGAAGTTTGGTATGAAAGGAAAATTAGTGTCAAGGTATATTGGACCGCTCAAAGTGGTGAAGAGAATTGGACCGGTAGCATATAAGTTAGCTTTACCTCCAAATCCAGCCAAGATACATGATGCATTTCATGTTTCTTTATTACAAAAAGCTGATACAGACCCTTCTGAAGTTCTACTACAAGTTCCATTGGAGATTAATGAAGATTTGACCATGGAAGTAAAACCAGCAAGGATTCTAGATCAAAGCTAAAAAGAGTCAAGAATTAAAAAGATCCCTATGGTGAAAGTGCTATGGAAAAGTTCTCAAGTCGAGGATGAAACTTGGGAAAGGGAAACAAAGATGAAAGAGAATCTTGAATTGTTTCTAAAAACAAGTATGGAAATTCAAATTTTGAGGACAAAATTTTCTTAAGGAAGCGAGAATGTAAACTCTTGGCTAAAACTTTTCTTAAATATTATAATTGGGTTAAATGATGATTAAATATGTTAAGAATGATATGAATACAAGATGAAGAGATTAAAAGGGCTTCAATATAGATTTACAAAATGATTTTGGGAGAAAGAAATTATGGTGTGATAAAATGAAATAAATGAATATAATAAAATGGGAAAAGAATTAAAAAGAAAAAAGAAGAAGATTTATGACCAAATTTATACAGGTCTAAAACCAAAAATGATCTAGTTGTCTTAAGAAATTACTAGACCGATTTAAATAAAATAGATGGACCATTTTTCAAAATTGCCGGACTGTTTAGGCTACTATCTTTGTTAAAAGCTGTTGGTGCAACCAATAGAGGGAGATTGTGTTTTCTCTTATTTGTCGTTCCTTTCACCAAGAGAGGGAGATGGTGAGAAAAGTGATAGATAGGAGTGAAAATAAAAGGTATTTAGAGAGAAGAACACATCCACTCTAGAGATTAAGAAATATCAAAGAGAGGGAGAATTGAGTTAGAAGGAGAAAGTGAAGAAAGAAGAGGAAAAAGGAAAAGAACGTGGAAAATTTTGACTGGTTAGAATTTGAAGCTAAGAGTATTACTTGGTAAGAGGTTTTAAACCTAGCTTAGCAAGATTGTATGAAAAGAAAGGTATTTGATGTTAAATTATGAATTTTGTCTTAGGGTTTATAGAAGAAATTTTATAGGAAAGGCAAATTGATTGTGAATTGAACAAATTGGGCTAGAATAACTTGTGAAATTTGAAAGAAATAATAAAGAAAAACATAATGCTCTTAAGAGCATGTAGGGTTGGCCAAATGATCAATTTATATGTAGTTACGTTACATAGATTGATTGAATTATTTATATTGTTGTAAATTGGAAATTGAGGGAGGTTATTGAACTTAAAGAGGAATGTTATTGTGAATGTGTTTGACTTTTCATGTAAGGAAGAGTTAATTAAAATAATTTTAAATAAATCATGGAATAAAAAGAAGTTATGGTGCGAACAAAGAAAGAATAAATTGAAAATTGATGCAAATGTAATAATGTTTGTGTGATATAATACATTTGTGGATATGGTCATGCAAAATAGATGTTAATGAAATTGTTATTTAGTTTGTTAAAACTTCTTGTATGTGTAAGGAGAATAAATAAACAATGTGTTTCAAATGGAAAAGTTTGAAGAAAAATTCATATCCTCTCTTATTATGTGTATTTCAGCAAAACAAGAGGAAAAATGAATTTAGAATTCTTGAGTTTAAAATGGTTAAAAATTGGTAAGTTTTATGTGTTTTGTGTAATTTGATTTGAAGAATGTGTTAGAAATTAATGAATTCCTTATACCTAATTGGAAGAATTGAAGTTGAAATGAATGTTAAATTGTTGGGAGTAAAGCTAGAATAATATTTTGTAAAATGAATATGAATGAAAAATAATATGGTGAACATGTTGATATTGAAAAGGCCACAGGAATTATGCAGCAGCAACGAGGTATTGCTTGAGCTATGACAACATGTAGGGGTCATTCAACTCAACATTTTCTTACCTAGTTTATCTTAATAGCTTATTGAAAATGTAATATTATATCGTGTTAAAAATTATGGCTAAGGGCGAAAGAATTAGTTTCTTGGTATTGCGACTAATGCCTGGTAATCGACGATGAATTTAGATTCCCATAAAAGGGAATAATGCTCGGTGATGGGCGATGAATTTTGATTACCAAAAAAGGGAATAATGCAAGGTAAAGGAATGAATTTGGATTCCCGGAAGAGAGAATAATGCCTGGTAATGGGCAATGAATTTGGATTTTCTAGATGAGGGAATCATGCCTGATAATGGGCAATAAATTTTGATTCCGTGATACGAACTAAGTATGGTCTGAATTTGACTTTAAAATGTATGTTGATTAGTTTTGCAAGATCAGACATATCTCTCAAACCATATATCAGAATGAGCTTAAATTTTACAGGGAGATACTAGACACATGAAACTATATTTTGATAAATATTCAGGTCAAACAAAGTTTAGAAAGATCTTATTTTAGAGGGTTGAAGTTACTAGATAAATCTTGTCAAACCTACTACACTTGACCTTTATGTACTGTTTGAGACATATCTGCAGCTATAGATGGTATTTTGCTGTAAATATCAATAGTAACTTGCATAATAAATGTGAGTTTTTTTGTTGTTTGTTTGTGAAAAAACAACCTTTTTTTATAAAAACAAAAATCATATATTGACTTATCAAAGATTAATTGACTTTATGGTGTCATTCGTATACTTGGGGTTCTTGGATATAAGATTATCTTTGGGTTCAATTTTTTTCCAATACATCTGGTTCTTAGGTACAAGGTTACCTCTAGGTCAAGGTTCTATCAAACCTGATTTTTTGCTTTCCGAGTTGTTATCTACTTCGTTGAGCGTTGCTTGACCATGTGATCAAGAGGTTCACATTAGTTGGTATCAGAGCTAGGCTCCAAAAATCAGGTTATATCCTTTATTTTTTTTTCTTGGTAGCTTTGGCTTCCTTAGCTTTAGTTGTCTTTAATTCAGTTTTTATTTATTTCATGTTTAGAGCTTAATAGTTTGCATCCAGGATTCCTTAAAAAAAGTGTTATTTTAGTTTGTTGTTGTCTCATAATATATTAATAACATAAAGAGTAAAATAAATATATAAAAGTCACTTTTATTGAATCTGCCATAATACACAAACAAGGGAGAATTTGGACCAAACCAATTCAAAAAATTCTTGAATTTTATATAATGGTTCTAGGAGTCAAAATCGCACCCAAATGATATGATCCAAGAAAAGATTGAACAAGAAAATTTGAATTCTAGCAAAATTATGCCTACTATTCAGTTTCACGACAATAATCATAATTCTCAATCCAATTGTTGGATTAGACTGGATATTTACCTAAAGTTTTCTAGAATATTTTTCTATGTTGGGGTACAACTTCAGGTCAATCAGAGTTCAAGAAGGTCTTGTAATAGAGGTCAGAATAGGTTGTACGAGTTTTGTTATTTACTTCCTTTTAACTTGTGGATTTTTTATTTAACAAAGATCCTTTTCCTATAAAGATATGGTAGCTTGATTTAGGAATTTTTTTAGTTTTACAAGGATCATTAATGGACTGCAATATAATTTTCAAGTTGCAATGATTCATTAATGTTCAAAAATCCTTTCTTACCTTATTCATTCTAGCTGCACAAGAAACAAAGGTTGATGATATTTAATGACAGATTGGTTAGCCTATCTTGGGAAATTTCCTAATTCTACAAGAAAGGTTAAAGGAAGGCAGCAATGGTTTCCATGTTTTGAGAGGATTCTTTAAAGATACATTTAATTATCTTAGACAAACAAGGAAACTAAAGGGAGAAAACTTCAGGAATTAATTCCCTAGATTATTTTGGATATCTAAAGGTAGCAGTAAAGACCGTAGTGTTTATAAGATGAGAATTTCATTCATGACATTAATTAAACTAGAAACATTATCTATGTTAGGTTATTTTATTTAATTGGTGTAACAACTTTAGTTTATGCAGCAAATTAGTTATTTTTATTATTTTCTTCATGTTTGGGCTTAGTTAACGTACTTTGGGTTTATTGTAAGTGGGTAAATATTAGCTCACAAGTTTTTGGTCTATTAGGATTACTAGTTGAACTATTATATAAGGTTTTGTAAGCTTATATATTTAGCAAGAATGAATTTATGAAATAAACTTGTGTTTTGCTTGAAGTAAACATGTTATTTGTTGTGACAAAGAAGAAAACCTGATTTATCAAGGTATAACTAACCTTGTGGCATCAACTCATGAATTCCAATACCTATGGTTTTTAGTTATAGGTTAACTTTGGGTCAAGGTTCTCAAACTTGATTATCATCTTTCCTGGGGAAGTATCATCTTTGTTGGGGGTCACTTGACCATGTGATCGAGAGGTCTGCATAATTTGGTATTAGAGCAACCCCTAACGAACCTCATATAAAATTTTACTTGGTTGAATAAGAGATTATATCTTGAGAACAAGTGAACACCGAACATTAATTGGCTGACTTATTCATGAAACCTATAGATGATTAAGATATGAGTTTCTTAGGAAAGTCATTCATGTGTCCTAATTCTTAAAAGAGATAAAATTTATAAATAAAAAAATGTGTGTGTATAGAATATTGTTTGGATTTTTATATGTTTTTCACACAGGTGACAAGTTGTTAACACTAAAGCGTTGAAGCAAACCTAACTCATAACTTTTATTTTGTTGGGATCGAGGCAAGTCTTATTTGATATGGTCTTTACTTCTGAAATGTTATTCTTTTGAAATACCAAATAAAGGTATTATCTTAAGCACTATAAGGAATTCAAGTTGCTTAATGAATTGTTAGCAGAGTAAAATTCAGTTAAATACATGTATACTAATAGTTAAGGGGAAGTAGTGTGCCTTGAATTGACTAAAGCTACTAGAACCTAGTACACAAGCTATTAAGACAATCCACCTAACATATCCTTAAGACAAAATCAAATGTTCACATCATTATGGAAATAGATGAAAATTTTAATATGGATCAATTCTACTCTCTAATTCCTTGAATAAAAAGTCAATTGCTCACTGTGAAAATAGATGAGTAGTTACATATTGAAAATAATAAAGTTCATCAAATCTCGAGACTGTTAAGGGTGAGAATCTTCTTAATAGACCCTAGCATAAAGTTTGACTTTCAAAGTATATTCACACCTTACTATCACATCTCAAATCAAAGAAAAAAAGATGAAGAAAGAAATTTTTAAAGCAGAATTGTTGTCTGTCTCACTCGTACACTCACATCTTGATTTGGTCAACCGTAGAAATGCATTCATAAATGAAGATTGACCAATAAGGTATATATTCCTTTCAAACTATTATTATGAGTATTTTTAGGCTATAAAATTAGGTTACTTTATATAGGTTCATATTTATGCCTAAGAGTACAATTGATACACTTGTGAGAAAATGATGTGGCCTAACTGATTTATGAAAAAAAAAAAACAGAGAGAGAGAGATATTATGGTCTAAAGAGTCAATCTTTTTTCATAACACTAACGTGTCATCTTAATAGAGATTGTAGGAATATATTAAGATGCTTGATGTGAACGGGAATAAGAGAAAAACTACTTTTCCATAAGTTTACTTAATGGTGTTATTCATCAAAATCGCTCTTTCTTTGTTTCTTGTTTTAAGGCACTCATCTCACAACTTTCCAAGTAAATCTCTTAATCCTTTCTTGTCATTTTCTGATAAATATAAAAAGAATTTATAAGACAAAACATTTGCTCATCTTCTCCATCTTGCATTTAACCTTTTGCAAAATGGTAAGGATATTTTATATTTCTGGAATTTCTTAGGTAGATTGTTAAAAAGAACATGTCTTTACAATCATATGTGCATAACCTTTACAGCACACATTTCTTTTAGTTTATCACTTCTAAAAATGACTAATGTATTTTGTTGTTGCAAGGTCATTATAAAGTAAAAGCCAAGAAGAAACCTGAAACCCTTGTTTCAAATTATATCAATGAAGAAGAACAGGAGACCTCATCCCCTAAAGAGACTCTAGTCCAAACATCTAAGATTTAAATGATAGAAGAAAAGGGAAAAGCGGTGGATGGTTCTTCTAAATCAATAGCACGGTCTATAAAACCATCAATTTCACTTCTCCGGTGCAAAGATTGCTTATAGAAACAACTTCTCTAAAAAGAATGTACTAGGTTAAAGAGAAGTTTTGGTAAGTGATCTCTCAGACCCTATATTTGCATTCATAGAAGACATATTTAAGAAAAGGCAATGGCATGAACTAAATGAAAAAGCACTTACTCCATATATTGAAGTAGTTATGGAGTTTTATGCTAATTGTGAGTCTTTTAATCTTCATGACTACTCCATTACTTCCACTCTTAAAGGTAAAACTCTTGAGTTGTCTCTTACTAACATTAGAAAGTTATATAGACTTAAGCTACTTGAATTCATAGATCCTAGCTTTCCCTATAAAGGAATAAGAGCTTTTTTCAAGACTTAGATAAGTGATTTGTTTGTTTGCCCTATAAAACCAAAATTGTGTGTTAAATCACATAGACTTCCTATAAACACTATATTGCCTCCTTATCAACTATTAGCAAAACTTTTGCTAACAAACATCTGGCATATTAAAAGACATACTAAGTTAATAGTTGAGAAAGCTTAGTTTATGTATGCAATTACTACTGATATTCCTATTGACCTAGCCAGTCACTTTATTGATGTAATACAAACAACTACAACTAAAAAGAAAGTGAGTCTATCTTTTGGTGGGTTGATATCTAGGATAACAATCATGAAAAAAGTACCCTTGCATAATAATGAGCCAACAATCAAGACGTATAAAAAGACCTCAATTGTAACTACTGTCAAATTTGAAGTTGTGGTTAGTAAAAATGGTCACATCCTGAAGAGTCTACCTTCTCTTAGCTTGAAACTCCTCAAACTAGCCCTCTACTCCATTTTATAATAATTGCAAATAGTTTAATAGTTTTATGGGTAAGTGGAAATAAAGGATTGATACAGTTGATAAATTGCTAACAAATATGCAACAAGATATTATGTATGTTAATGATAGACTTGTTGTAATGACCCGGCTTTCCAAGCCCAAAACAACAGTAAATTTAAATATATATATATATATATATATATATATATACACATGGTGCCGGTAATCAAAGAACTTGAATCCTTACATCATCAAAATACAATCCATACAATCAACATTTCATTTAAAAGCGAATCTTACACAAACACATAATATTAAGGTTGCATGATTTGAAGTTCATATTAAAAATATATACATAGACATGAGTTTGCATTCTTATACTACTAATAGCCATCACAAGTGATAAACAAAAAGGATCTAATAAAAGTTATACATTCAGTACATTGATCCCTACAAAATACATTGTGATTTAGAATGCATCTACTTAATTCCTTGCAAAAGTAGGTTCCCGTGTATCGGGTATCCTAGACATCTCGTTGGTGTTACGTCCCTACAGCAGTACAAAACATTTAAGAGAATACAAATACTTAATAATAATAATAATGGTAACTAACGGCCTGGCAATTAAATAAAGCATTAACATTTATAATTTCTTCATGTATTTGATGTAACAACTAGTAGTACATATAGATACACAAGTTTTCGGATGCCATTCGCCGAAACTAGTCATTCATTTGTCCCGGCTATCCATCCGGATTCCATAGCGATAACTGCGTCGCTGCCGATCCAAAATCGGCAGCAGAAACTACATTGCTGCCGATCAAGGAATCGACAGCGAAACTGGGTCGCTGTCGATTTTTGTATCGGCAGCGAAGACTGCGTCGCTGTCGATCCAGAATCGGCAGCGGAAACTGCGTCACTGCCGATCCAGAATCGGAAGCAGAACTGCATCGCTGCCAATCCAGAAATTGGCAGCGGAACTGCGTCGCTGCCGATCCAGAATCGGCAGCGAAATCACCCCTTTTTATCCCGGCCATCCATTCGGACGCCATTAGCCAAAGCTAATCATTCTTTGTTCCGGCCATCCATTTGGATGCCATTAGCCGAAGCTAATATGTCCTTCATCCCGGCCATCCATTCGGACGCCATTAGCCAAAGCTAATCATTCTTTGTCCCGGCCATCCGTTCGCATGCCATTAGCCGAAGCTAATCACTCTTTGTCCCGGCCATCCGTTCGGATGCCATTAGCCGAAGCTAATCACTCTTTTGTCCCGGTCATCCATTCGAACGCCATTAGCCGAAGCTAATCACTCTTTTGTCTCGGCCATCCATTCGGATGCCATTAGCCGAAGCTAATCAATCTTTAATCAACAATTAAGCGTTCGACAATTTAATATCGGTTCTAACAATATGGTAGTACTCAAGTTAAAATATTCCAAGATTTAACGTATGAAAAAGAAAGGTGCAAGTCACCTACCTGCTCTACCTGTGGGTTGTTCCTGTCTTGATGATGGTCCAATCCCGATCGCACCACCTAAGACATCATTGGTCACAAATCAGCACAGTTGTATTTATTTATTTTTGAATCATATTCATCATCACACTTATTTCAAAAGTTCATATGTTCACATTCAAGTGTTTCATATTTTACACCATCATATCATGAAATTGTTACTAGCATTTAAGTCATTCTTGCCTAGGAGACTTATTGTAGAAATCGGCAGCGAAAACTGGTTCGCTGCGGGCTACCCAATTCGGCAGCGAGAACTGGTTCGCCGTAGGCTGCCAGTTCGGCAGCGACAACTGCATCGCAGTTGGTGCCACAATTTCGCTGCACAACGCACAACTCGGCAGCGAATATCAATTCGCTGCAGGAGGTTCAGTTGCGGCAGCGAAACAGAATTTCGCTGCGCAACACACAAATCGGCAGCGAATATCGATTCGCTGCAGGAGGTTCGGTTTCGGCAGCAAAACAAAATTTCGCTGCACAACACACAAATCGGTAGTGAATATCAATTCGCTGCAGGAGGTTCTGTTTCGGCAGCGAAACAGAATTTCGTTGCGCAACACACAATTACAAATCGGCAGCGAATATCAATTCGCTGCAGGAGGTTCGGTTTCGGCAGCGAAACAAAATTTCGCTGCGCAACACATAAATCGGCAGCAATATCAATTCGCTGCAGGAGGTTCTGTTTCGGCAGCGAAACGTAATTTCGTTGCACAACACACAAATCGGCGGCGAATATCAATTCGCTGCAGGAGGTTTGGTTTTGGCAGCGAATATCAATTCGCTGCAAGAGGTTCGGTTGCGGCAGCGAAACAGAATTCCGCTGCACAATAAACAAATCGACAACGAATATCAATTCGCTGCAGGACGTTCGGTTGCGGCAGCGAAACAGAATTTCGCTGCAGGAGGTTCCGTTGCGGCAGCGAAACAGAATTCCGCTGCACAATACACAAATCGGCAGCGAATATCAATTCGCTGCAGGAGGTTCGGTTGCGGCAGCGAAATAAAATTTCGCTGCAGGAGGTTCCGTTGCGGCAGCGAAACAGAATTCCGCTGCACAATACACAAATCGGCAGCGAATATCAATTCGCTGCAGAAGGCTCAGTTTCGACAGCGAAACAGAGTTTCGCTGCACAACACACAAATCGGCAGCGAATATTAATTTGCTGCAGGAGGTTCGGTTGCGGCAGCGAAACAGAATTTCGCTGCAACAACACACAAATCGGAACCATCAATATCAGCACATAATTCTTCAACAAAATTCCAGCAGCACATTAATTTCAGCACAACAACCTCACAGCATAATACATTAATTTCAACAACAACATCACAGCAGAACAATTAATTTCAGCAACAACATCACAGCAGAACACCTTAATTACACCAACAACATCACAGCAGAACAATTAATTTCAGCAACAACATCACAGCAGAACACCTTAATTACAGCAACAACATCACAGCAAAACACATTAATCACCCCAGCAGAACACACACACACATGCATGCTGGCCTACCCCATAGTTAAAGCCACCCTCTACCATGATTTGTTAGATGTTCTGAAATTGACTTTATTTCACTTCTGTTTGCTAGTTCTCCTAGTAAATTTCAGTTTCCTTCATAGCTAGCTTAGGTCTTAGATCAATTTTTCTTCTTCATTTTTGTTTTTGATCTTAAGGGGGAGAGGAAGGGAGTTTTATGACCCATACCTTCTGAATTTAACTAAGTTTGAGGAAGGTTTGACACTATTCTTTACTCTTCAGCTGCTGGTTCTCCTCCTCCTTCTTCCTCTCACGTTTTCCAGCTCTCTTTTTCCTCTCCTCTATGCAGCTGCCCACTCCTCTCTCAAGGTCTCATCTCTCCCTCACAAGCTCCCAAGACAATCTCTACTGGTGTGATTCATGTTTCTATTGTGAAAGGGGAAGGGAAGAATGGCATGCAGCTGCTGGTTTGGGAAGAAGATGGGTCATTCTCTCTCCCCTCTTTGTATTTATACTACCCATCAAATGAAATGGGTTGTTTGGGGGTTGGTTTAGGTGTGTCCTTATCCTTGTTTGGTTTATCTAAAACCAGTTTTACCCCTCCCTTCCAGCTCTGCGTCACTGTTGATTGAGAAATCGGCAGCGAAAACTGCATCGCTGCCGATTTCTTCGCTGCCGATTTCTGCCTCGGCAGCGAAAACTGCGTCGCTGCCGATCAAGAAATGGGCAGCGAAAAACTGTGTCTATACCAATTTCTATATCGGTAGTGAAGGATGCGTCGCTGCCACACCCAGAATCGGCAGCGAAAACTGCGTCGCTGCCGTTTTCTGCATCGGCAGCGAAAACTGCGTCGCTGCCGATTTCTGCATCGACAGCGAAAACTGCATTCATCATCATCTCTCTCTCTCTCTCTCTCTATATATATATATATATATATATATATATATTATTTCCTTTGGGTGTTTACATTCTCCCCTCCTAAATATGAATTTCGTCCTCGAAATTTAAGAAGTTTCACACTCCATACCTGGTAGATCAAATAAATTGGGGTATTTTTTTCTCATCTCAGCCTCCCTCTCCCAAGTTTCCTCTTCTACTTGAGCATTTCTCCATAAGATTCTGATGATGGGGATCCTTTTGCTCCGTAACTCCTTCACTTCTTGATCTAGTATCCTTATGGGCCTCAATTCCAGTGTTAAGTCTTCCTTGACTTCTACTGGGACCTGGGGTAGAACTCGGGCGGGATCTACGTCAGCCTTCCTTAACAAGGAGACATGGAACACATCATGGACCCTAGCTAACTGTGGGGGCAAATCCACCTTGTAGGCTACTGGTCCAACTCGTTGTAAGATTTTGAAGGGTCCGATGAAACGGGGAGTTAACTTCCCTTTCAATCCAAACCGTAACATGTTTCTTCCATGGGGCTACCTTCAGGACACCTGGTCCCCCGTACTGAACTCGAGAGGTCTTCTCCTCACATCGGCATACTTCTTCTGTCTATCCTGTGCGGGCTTTGATGCGATCCCTGATAGTTCTCACTTTCTCCGTGGTGACTTGGACCAACTCTGCGCCATATAACTTCCGGTCCCCAATTTCCTCCCAACACAAAGGAGTTCTGCACCTCCTACCATACAAGGCTTCATACGGGGCCATCCCTATTGTGGCTTGATGACTATTGTTATACGTGAACTCCACCAATGCCATGTGTTCCTCCCAGTTTCCTCCAAATTCTAGCACACAGGCCCGTAATAGGTCTTCCAAGACTTGGATGACTCTTTCCGATTGGCCATCCGTTTGAGGGTGAAACGCAGTGCTCATGTCCAACCTTGTCCCCAAGGCATGTTGTATGCTCGGCCAAAGTCGAGAGGTGAACCTGGGATCTCGATCCGATACAATGGACACCGGAATCCCATGAAGTCGTACCACCTCATTTATGTAGATCTTGGCAAGCTGTCCACCGTGTTCGAGTCGGTCATCTTTACGGGCAAGAATAGTGCGGATTTCGTCAACCGATCTACAATGACCCATATCGCATCATTTCCTTTTCTCCCTTTGGGAAATCCTGACACGAAATCCATGGTGATCATCTCCCACTTCCATTCTGGAATTTGTAATGGTTGTAATGGTCCCGCAGGCCTTTGGTGTTCAACCTTGACTTGTTGACATATCCCACACTTTGACACATACTCAGCTATTTCCCTTTTCATATTAGGCCACCAATAGAGGTGTTTCAGGTCTCGATACATCTTAGTGCTGCCAGGATGTATGGAGAATTTGGACTCATGTGCTTCTTGTAGAACCATTCGTTTGACTGTTTCGTCATCAGGCACGTACAACCGTTGTCCCATCATCAAGGATCCATCATCCGCTACTCGGAATTTCATTTCTACCCCGGCCTCCACATTCTTCCTAATCTTGGACCCCACCTTGTCATGGAATTGGGCATGTAGTATATGTTCTCGATACGTTGGTCGCACCAATAATTGGGCTACTAACCCACCTCTTGCATCAATTCCCAAATCTGCACCCAACTCTTTTAATTCTGCCAATTGCCGCTCCTTTCCCACTGTTAAGCTTCCCAAGGAGGCTTTACCTTTGCGACTGAGGGCATCTGCCACCACGTTTGCTTTCCCCGGGTGGTATTCTATGGTGCAATCATAATCCTTAATGAGCTCTATCCACCTTCTTTGCCGCATGTTCAACTCCTTTTGCGACATCAGATACTTCAGGCTCTTATGATCAGTAAAAATTTGGGTTCGAGACCCATACAAATAGTGTCTCCATATCCTCAAGGCAAATACTACAGCTGCCAACTCCAGGTCGTGCACCGGGTAGTTCACCTCATGAGTCTTTAATTGCCTTGATGCATAGGCGATCACCTTCCCATGTTGCATCAAAACACACCCCAATCCCTTCCCCGAGGCATCACTATATACCACAAAACCCTCGGTCCCTGAGGGAAGAGTTAAGACTGGAGCAGTGGTGAGCCTCCTCTTCAATTCTTGGAAGCTTGCCTCACATTCTTCTGACCACACCCATTTCTTATCCTTCCTAGTTAGCTGGGTCAAAGGGGTTGCAATCAGGGAAAAACCTTCGATAAATCTCCGATAGTATCCTGCAAGTCCCAGGAAACTACGTATTTCAGTGACCGAAGTCGGTCTTTCCCATTTCACGACTGCTTCGACTTTTTGAGGGTCGACAAAAACACCTTCGGCTGATATGACATGTCCCAAAAACATCACTCTTTTCAGCCAAAATTCACATTTACTCAGTTTTGCATATAGCTGGTGATCTCTCAAGGTTTGTAAGGTTTGTCTCAAGTGTTCTTCGTGCTCCTTGAAAGAATTCGAGTACACCAGTATATCATCAATGAATACCACCACAAACTTATCCAGGTATGGTTGGAAAACCCGATTCATCAAATCCATGAAGAGAGCTGGGGCGTTCGTCAACCCGAACGGTAACACCAAAAATTCATAGTGTCCGTAACGAGTTCTAAATGCGGTCTTTGCTACATCCGCTTCTTTAATCTTCATCTGATAGTACCCTGATCTCAGATCTATCTTCGAGAATGCCCTCGCTCCCTTTAATTGGTCGAACAAATCATCTATCCGAGGTAACGGATACTTGTTTTTCATTGTTACTTTGTTCAACTGTCGATAGTCAATACAAAGCCTATGGGTTCCATCTTTCTTTCTTACAAATAGGACCGGTGCTCCCCAAGGAGAATTACTGGGCCGTATGAACCCTTTGTCTAATAATTCCTGTAATTGAGTCTTTAACTCGTTCAGTTCTGCTGGAGCCATCCGATACGGTTGTTGGGCTATAGGTGGAACTCCAGGAAAAGTGTCTATAGACACCTCTACCTCTCGCTCCGGGGGTAGTCCTGGTAGTTCTTCTGGAAACACATCTGGGAAATCCTTCACCACAGGAATATCCTTCAATCGTGGACCTTCATCATTAGAGTTTAAGATGTATGCGAGGTAACCCATACATCCCTTTCTTAAAAGTTTTTGGGCTGTTACCACCGATATTAAAGCATTCAGTTTGGGAAGTCTCTCTCCTTCAAAAGTTATTTTCTCGCCCTTAGGTGTTTGGAAAGTGACAGTTTTCGCATAACAATCTATTAGTGCTTTGTATTTACTCAACCAATCCATGCCTAGTATTATGTCAAAATCATGCAGCTCTAAGGGAATCAAATCTACTTCTGTTTCATACCCGGATAAACTAACCCCCACATCCACATATACAATATTTGTTTCAACCATGTTTCCCATTGGAGTTCCAATTACAAACCCCTTCTCTACCATTTTTACTTCCTTTCTCAATTTAGTGACAATTCTCTTAGCAATGAATGAGTGGGTGGCACCCGGATCAAACAACACATGCACATTAAAACCATTCAATAGAAGTGTACCTGCCACCACATCTGATGCAGCCCTGGCCTCCTCCTGTGTCAGGTGGAAGACCCTCCCCGAGGTCCGATCATTTTGTGCCCTCGTCTTCCCTCGACTGGAGTTTGCCCCTGATTGAGAAGATCTCACTGGCCTATTAACGGTGACTGACTGCTGGTGGCTCTGACTCGGCTGTCTGTAGCTCTGTACTTGTCCAGTGTTCCTTTGGGGCAGTCCCTCTTGTAATGACCTCTTCCACCACAGTAATGACACCCCTGATTAAGATACTGACAATTCCTCCACCTATGGCCCTCTCCTCTGCACACAAAACATCGCCCGGGGGAAACTGAGTCCCCAGGGTGTTTTTGTCCACACTTTACACAAAAAGGATAGTCAACACCCTTGCGGTCACCGATCCCAGTAGAAGAGTTTGCCCTCGAGTGCGACTGTCCAACCATCACCCACTTCCGATTGCTGGTGAGGCGGTAATATCAAACTCCCCTTTTTTCCGTGCTGCTCAAACACTCCACTTTTTCCTTTCTTCGGGTGCGGTGGTCTGCCGCTGAAATAGTCCCCATCTCTCTTTTTGCTTATACTCTGATACCCCCCTTGGCTTTCTCCAATACATGCCTCCAGAGCTTGTGCAGCCTCAATCAACTCCCTCACCGATTTAAATCGCAAGGCGATCAATCCTTGTCTCAAATCCTGTCGTAAACCATCTCTCAACTTTTCAATCATATGTTCCTCTGTCGGCACATAATGCGGGGCGAACAATGAGAGGTCATGGAATCTCCTTTCGTACTCCAATACTGATATATCACCCTGTCTTAATGCCAAGAACTCTTGTTCTTTCACCTTGCGATGATACTTGGAATAAAACTGATTCTCAAACTCTGTCTTGAAATCACTCCAAGTTAGTGTCTCAGTCGCACGCCTCAGCTGAACTGTTTCCCACCATGTCATGGCCCTATCAGACAGTAACTGGGATGCACAATTTACCCTCAAACCCTCGGGTATGCTTATTTGAATCATTGTCTTTTCTACCTTCCTGATCCATCTTCCAGCTATCTCTGCATCTTGTTCCCCCATATACGGTTCACAGCCCATTTCCCTCATACTCTTGACTAGTCGCACCAGTGGTACCACATTATACATGGTCATGCTAGTCGTAGGGGCTGCTGGTGGAATCTGCGTGGTGGCAGTTGTTTGTGTCGCTGAACTAGCCATGCCTTCCATCACTGCTTTAACTATTTATACAAGGAGTCCTGCATCTACATATTGTGGGGGCACACCAGTTGGAATAGTAGATGGTTGTGCTTCTGATCTTTCTTGCTGCTCCGTTGTGACTGGGGGTGTTCCCTTTGTCTGATGAGGCCTCGGGCCTTCCCCTGCCACCGTATCTTCCCCCTGCAAGGTTTCGGGTGGTATTATCGGAGCATGAGATGTCGTATCATCCAAGGGATCTTCGTCTTGCCAACCTTAGGCACCTCGGTTCATGCCCCTCCTTTCTAAGGAGGGCGGCTCAGTTCGTGTCCCTTGTTAGGTGCGTACCATCCTGAAATTCATCGCAACAATACATTTATTAATTTCAGCAACAACATCACAGCAGAATACATTAATTTCAGCAACAACATCACAGCAGAACAATTAATTTCAGCAACAACATCACAGCAGAACACCTTAATTACAGCAACAACATCACAACAGAACAATTAATTTCAGCAACAACATCACAGCAGAACACCTTAATTACAGCAACAACATCACAGCAGAACACATTAATCACCCCAGCAGAACACACACACTGTAAACACCCAAACGAAAATATATATATGTCTATATATATATATATATATATATTTAAAGAGAAAGAGAGAGAGAAAGATGGTGATGCACGCAGATTTCGCTGCCGATTCTGGAATCGGCAGCGACGCAGATTTCGCTGTCGATGCAGAAATCGGCAGCGACGCAGATTTCGCTGCCGATGCAGAAATCGGCAGCGACGCAGTTTTCGCTGCCGATTCTGGTTTTGGCAGCGACGCAGTTTTCGCTGCCGATTCTGGATTGGGCAGCGACGCAGATTTCGCTGCCGATGCAGAAATCGGCAGCGACGCAGATTTCGCTGCCGATGCAGAAATCAGCAGCGACGCAGTTTTCGCTGCCGATTCTGGTTTTGGCAGCGACGCAGTTTTCGCTGCCGATTCTGGATTGGGCAGCGACGCAGTTTTCGCTGCCGATGCAGAAATCGGCAGCGACGCAGTTTTCGCTGCCGATGCAGAAATCGGCAGCGACGCAGTTTTCGGCTGCCGAATTCTCAATCAACAGTGACGCACAGCTGGGAGGGAGGGGTAAAACTGGTTTTAGATAAACCAAACAAGGATAAGGACACACCTAAACCCACCCCCAAACAACCCAATTCATTTGATGGGTAGTATAAATACAAAGAGGGGAGAGAGAAGGACCCATCTTCTTCCCAAACCAGCAGCTGCATGTCATTCTTCCCTTCCCCTTTCACATCAAAAACGTGAATCAAACTAGTAGAGTGTCTTGTGAGCTTGTGAGGGAGAGATGAGAACTTGAGAGAGGAGTGGGCAGCTGCATAGAGGAGAGGAAAAAGAGAGCTGGAAAACGTGAGAGGAAGAAGAAGGAGAGAACCAGCAGCTGAAGAGAAAAGAATAGTGTCAAACCTTCCTCAAACTTGGTTAAAATCAGAAGGTATGGGTCATGGAACTCCCTTTCCTCTCCCCCTTAAGATCAAAAACGAAAATGAAGAAGAAAAGCCCTAAGAAAAATTAATCTAAGACTTAAGCCAACTATGGGGGAAACTGAAATTAACTAGAAGATCTAGCAAACAAAGTGGAATAAAAGTCAATTTCAGAACATCTAACAATTATGGTAGAAGCTGGCTTTAACTATGGGGTAAGCCAGCATGCATGTGTGTGTGTTTCTGCTGGAATGAATGTGTTTCTGCTGTGATGTTGGTGCTGAAATTAAATGTGTTCTGTTGAGATGTTGCTGCTGGAATTAATGTGTACTGTTGTGATGATTGTTGCTGCAATTAATGTGTTCTGCTGTGATGTTCTTGCTGGAATTTAATGTGTTCTGCTGTGACGTTATTGCTGGAATTTAATGTGTTCTGCTGTGATGTTCTTGCTGGAATTTAATGTGTTCTGCTGTGATGTTAGTGCTGGAATTTAATGTGTTCTGCTGTGATGTTATTGCTGGAATTTTGTTGAAGAACTATGTGCTGAAATTGATGGTTCCGAGTTGTGTATTGCGCAGCGAAATTCTGTTTCGCTGCCGCAACGGAACCTCCTGCAGCGAATTGATATTCGCTGCCGATTTGTGTGTTGCGCAGCGAAATTCTGTTTCGCTGCCGCAACGGAACCTCCTGCAGCGAATTGATATTCGCTGCCGATTTGTGTGTTGCGCAGCGAAATTCTGTTTCGCTGCCGCAACTGAACCTGCTGCAGCGAATTGATATTCGCTGCCGATTTGTGTGTTGCGCAGCGAAATTCTGTTTCGCTGCCGCAACTGAACCTGCTGCAGCGAATTGATATTCGCTGCCGATTTGTGTGTTGCGCAGCGAAATTCTGTTTCGCTGCCGCAACTGAACCTGCTGCAGCGAATTGATATTCGCTGCCGATTTGTGTGTTGCGCAGCGAAATTCTGTTTCGCTGCCGCAACTGAACCTGCTGCAGCGAATTGATATTCGCTGCCGATTTGTGTGTTGCGCAGCGAAATTCTGTTTCGCTGCCGCAACTGAACCTGCTGCAGCGAATTGATATTCGCTGCCGATTTGTGTGTTGCGCAGCGAAATTCTGTTTCGCTGCCGCAACTGAACCTCCAGCAGCAGCGAATTGATATTCGCTGCCGATTTGAGCGTTGCGCAGCGAAATTCTGTTTCGCTGCCGCAACTGAACCTCCTGCAGCGAATTGATATTCGCTGCCGAATTGTGCGTTGCGCAGCGAAACTGTGGCGCCAACAGCGATGCAGTTTTCGCTGCCGAACTGGCTGCCGCAGCGAAACAGGTGTCGCTGCCGAACTGGCAGCCCGCAGCGAACCAGTTCTCGCTGCCGAATTCCTACATAAGCCTCCTAGGCAGGAATGACTTAAATGCTAGTAACAATTTCATGTTATGATGATGTAAAATAGGGAACACTTGAATGTGAACATATGAACTCTTGAAATAAGTGTGATGATGAGTATGATTCAAGAATAAAATAAATACAACTGTGCTGATTTGTGACCATTGATGTCTTAGGTGGTGCGGTCGGGATTGGACCATCATCAAGACAGGATCGACCCACAGGTGGAGCAGGTAGGTGACTTGCACCTTCCTTTTTCTTACGTTGAATCTTGAAATATTTTAACTTGAGTACTATCATATTGTTAGAACCGATATTAGATTGTTGAACGCTTGAATGTTGACAAAAGATTGATTAGCTTCGGCTAATGGCATCCGAATGGATGGCCGGGACAAAAGAGTGATTAGCTTCGGCTAATGGCATCCGAAGGGATGGCCGGGACAAAGAATGATTAGCTTCGGCTAATGGCATCCGAAAGGATGGCCGGGACAAAGGAGTGATTAGCTTCGGCTAATGGCATCCAAACGGATGGCCGGGACAAAGAATGATTAGCTTTGGCTAATGGCGTCCGAATGGATGGCCGGGATGAAGGACTGATTAGCTTCGGCTAATGGCATCCAAACGAATGGATGGCCGGGATAAAAGAGTGACTTCGCTGCCGATTCTGGATCGGCAGCGACGCAGATTTCGCTGCCGATTCTGGATCGGCAGCGAAGCAGATTTCCGGTGCCGATTCTGGATCGGCAGCGACGCAGATTTCGCTGCCGATTCTGGATCGGCAGCGACGCAGATTTCGCTGCCGATTCTGGATCGGCAGCGAAGCAGATTTCCGCTGCCGATTCTGGATCGGCAGCGACGCAGATTTCGCTGCCGATTCTGGATCGGCAGCGACGCAGATTTCGCTGCCGATTCTGGATCGGCAGCGAAGCAGATTTCCGCTGCCGATTCTGGATCGGCAGCGAAGCAGATTTCGCTGCCGATTCTGGATCGGAGCGACGCAGATTTCTGCGCCGATTCTGGATTCAGATCGGCAGAGCGCAGATTTCGCTGCCGATTCGATATCGGCAGCGAACAGTTTTCGCTGCCGATTCCTTGATCGGCAGCAATGCAGTTTCTGCTGCCGATTTTGGATCGGCAGCGACGCAGCTCTCACCATGGATGGCCGACACAAATGAATGACTAGTTTTGGCGAATGGCATCCGAAAACTTGTGTATCTATATGTACTACTAGTTGTTGTAGCAAATACATGAAGAAATTATAATTGTTAATGTTTTATTTAATTGCCAAACCGTGAGTTACCATTCTTATGATTATTAAATATTTGCATTCTCTTAAATGTTTGTACTGCTGCAGGGACTTCACACCAACGAGATGTCTAGGAAACCCGATACACGGAAACCTATTTTGCAAGGAATTATGTAGATGTATCTTAAATCACAATGTATTTTGTATGGATCAATGTACTGAATGTATAACTTTTATTAGATCCTTTTTGTTTAAAATTGTGATGACTATTAGTAGGAGAAGACTGTAAACTCATGTCTATGTATATATTTTTAATATGAACTTCAAATCAAGCAACCTTAATATTACGTGTTTGTGTAAGATTCACTTTGAAATGAAATGTTGATTGTATGGATTGTATTTCGATGATGTGAGGATTTAGATTCATTGATTGCCGGCACCGTGTGGATAAAAAAAAAAAAAAAAATTATTGTTGTGTTGGGCTTGGAAAGCCGGGTTGTTAC